>UZAN01040539.1:20697-39821 GCA_900618425.1 Echinostoma caproni
TTCCGAAAAGTGCTTTGCAAATTATTCAAATTATCAAATTTTTATTGTTTCTGTCCTGATCCACAGGCAAAGTTGTGGACTTCAGGAGTACATGAGATGTCGGTATATTTCGCGACACTGGGAGTTTTTTCTGCTGAGCACATTTGCTTTTAGTGCATCAAGTGGGTCTTCATGACCGAAGATGGCACTCAAACACGAAAGAAATAGTATAAAGTAATTTGCGGAGCACAAATCCTGTTCGGTTTATGCAAATTCTATCCCCGAATTTCGCACACCAGGTGTGCACAAACGATTGACCAGGTTTCAAGGCTTTCAATATAAGAACAACCTTAAATTGCAGGGGTACTTAAATAAGATGGGCCAGACAATTGAAGCGTGTACACAGAACGGAAAACGTGTCAAACGAATTGCCTTATTGCCAAAACACAAATTGAGGTTGAATGTTTAGGTCTCGGGGATTTCGGAAACTCCCAGTAACAACCGAAATGGAAATGTGCACAGTATACAGACAAGCTAACCGTAATATGCGTGTTTTTTGCCTTGAATTCCTTTGTTTAACATTCTGTTGCACACAGTGAAGAAGTAAAAGGTTGGTGATCAGGAGATAGTTCGAGGTGAAAGGTTATATACGAGTTAGGGGATAGCCATAAACTTCTAGTGTATTGCATTGTATTGCATATTGGATAATTTTAAGCAACTTTACCCTCAATTCAGTCAAAATAGACAAGCAATAGACAAGTGTTGTAAGGGAAATACATCCTAAATCACCAAACAAGTATTTGAAAGAAAAACAAGTAGTTCATTCATTTTAGAAACTCATGCAATGCTCAGTGCCCATTTAGTCCTTTTCAGTACCAATACGGGCTAAAATTGAATAAACCATTGTGATGTGTAGTTGCCAGCGCAGAAGTGAGGCGGATATTGGAGGAATGAAATGATCAGGAGAAATACATACGAATGCAGTTGATTTGATCTATAATTGTGGATAGTGTGAGCGCAATTCACACTAAAATCAATATTGATACGAGAGTCATCCTTAGGGAAAGGATTGAAACTCAACTGAAGATGGTTAAGCCACAATGGAGAACAGTGAATTAGTAATAAAGTAAATCAGGATAGACCACTGATTAGCTAGGAGAAATATTGGGGAAGGCACCTAAAGAAGAAAGGAATGGATTTGTCAAAGTCTAATTTTTTTTAACCTACTATCATTAAAGCACAATGGTATGCAGAGCATAATGAAAGAATAAGCTAATGGGAAATTTAAATAGTGAATCATATAACAAATGTCTTTTCTTCGCCATAGCTGATGAAAATATACGGGTCTAACAGTGTAAGTATGACGGACATTTGATACAAAAATGTTCATTCCGATTTTGGATTTGATACTGTGGTAAACTACAACCACAAAATTGTCATTCCAGCTGAAATTCCATCTTCTGGTTTTGAGCATAAAAAGTAATGAAATAGCCCTAAAATCTAGCCTGAAATTAATTAACCAAGTGGCCGATAACTTCATATATATATGGGACTAATTATATTATTAAAACATTTTAGCCTAACGAGCTGATTCCATGCACTTAATGAGACAAACGGAAGTGCTCATTAATTTTTTTTAGTGTGCTTGCTTAAATATTCCTGGGATATTACGGCACATTTCATTTCTACTGTGGTGTTTTTGTTTTGATGTAATTTTACTACAGGAATAAGACAACAAGCAATGATCATCGTAAGCGTTGTAATGTGCTTGGACTTTAGTGGGTAGTAAGTAGAATGTTCCGCGTGACTGGATGCGCGAGACAACCTAATTTGGCGTAAGACTCGGCGCTGGCGGGAACCGCCCATGGGAAGAAGGTTGTCCCCGAAAGGGGCTAACAAACAATCGGTAAAACAGAAAAATACAAATACCGTGATCCTATGAGACATGAACGCTGCTCTCACTCAAACTGAATGGCAAGTTGCCAACATTGTTATAGCATCAAGGAGTCGGTTGTGATTCATTTTGAGGTAACTCAATCCGTATCCCCCTGTTGGTCCTGCTTGACACCTGTTAATGGGAGTTGTGAACATTAATTTCTTTGTATTCCAAGCGCCTCACTTTCCGTCATCGAGCAACATGGTTCTTTTCTCGGATGCAAACTTGCTGAACAATGAATGAAATCGTGAAGTAGCAACTGAAAAGTTTATCGAATATGCTGTCAGCCGGCTAAACCTTATATAAAAATTACATATGTCCACTGAGCCTAGTATTCACTTTGCTCATATGTGCCTAGAGTCAGGTTTCTTCGACCTCAGCCCATCTACCAGTGGATGAGCAAAACGAGCGACAACACAGACACCTATATGGTTTTTCGATATTGCCTATAACACCCGTTGAGGAAATAATCTTTGTATGAGACAAGTTCTGTTGATAGTTGATCATTTTCTCGGATAAATATATGCTTAAAACTTAGTGAACCGTTGAGAAGAGTATACCTAAAAAGACTGAATGTATAGTAGTAGTAGTGGTAACAGCAGTAACAATGGTAGTAGTAGTCGTAGCAGCAGCAGTGATGGTAGTAGTAGTAGTAGTAGTAGTAGTAGTAGTGGTAGTAGTAGTAGTAGTAGTATAGAACTAGGCCAAACCCTCGAACACAATGTTTGCATTATTTTGCAAGTAGAAAAACCTCATCGGGGTAGAGAATTAGTATGCTATACATAGGTACACAAGTAGCGATGATCAGAGATTTAACGAAATATTCACACTTAGACATTGAAGTGATTTGAAGTTTCATTTAGTCTTAAAACTGATCCCCATTATATTTCATTAGTTAGTAATCTCCTTGATCTTAAAGTTAACAATCAAAGCATTCCCAAGTGTGTATCTGTTAAATACTTTGGTGTCACCCCAATCCACAACATCTCCTGGTCTCCTCATATCATCTAAGTTTTCACAGAAGTTCAAAAACTGTCTTTCTATGCTTACAGACTCAGGAAACTCGCAGTACCAAATAATCTTATTCCTAAATTTGTGATTGCCTGCAGTCTTCCACACTGGCTATACTGATCCCCGATCTTTTATCGTTGGACTGAAAGAAAAAGACTTCACTTTATTTTCCAGATCTCTTAAACTTTTATCCCGCTTTAGGGGAGTTAATAGAGTTGATTTCTTTAGTTCCAATCATCTTGACGCTTGTGATATATTCATTGACAGGATAACACGTGATCAAGGGCACCGTCTGCACCAAGATATCGCGAAAGCCCTGTCAAATCCTCGAACTTGTTCCAAATATCAACTCCATTCTGCGCCTACTTCTACAGATCGAAACACTGTAATTTCATATCTAGCTAAGTTACTAGTTAATCGTCAGAATATTCTCACCCACCTCAGGGTAGAACTCTTGTACCAATGTTTCTCTCATTTACTAAAATGTAGAATTTCTTATATTGTCCTTTTTGTAATTAGTTTTATCTATCCACTAAAAATCTTAAACTGCTGAAAATTTATTCTTTGAGAGCATAACGCTTTTCTTGACTTGACTTAACTACCTCAAGGTCATTGGACTGAGGTTTCTAGTAAAACATACATACAAATAACGATGTATCACAGACAGTCAAATTATTATTATGCCTTGTATCGGCGGGCTTAACTTAAGAGTGAAATCACATCTCTCCCTATGAATGTAGAAATAATCATCAACGGGTTAATTGATTTTGAAACAAAACAATATGTTTATTTTATTCCCTAATGGATAGTTGGAATATTTGGTAAATCTTTGGACGGTGGTCTCTTGAAAACTATAGAACAACTGTTAGCTTAACCACAACTAACAAAACAAGAAAGCAAACTATTTCGATAATAATAAGTAAACCTTGGCGTTCATTTGCAATGCACTTTCTGTCGGGTCAAAGCAGCAGTTGTTCTCATTAAAAGATCAATAGGTTTGGCTCAGAAGTGATACATTGCATGGCACAAAATCCAAACTTATAAAGATGGTGTGTTGTGGAAAAATTCTATGAAACTTAGCTTATGTATTTTGCTAAAAACAAATTTTAGGATAATTCGTTTTGGAATAGGTGAGAAGAACCAATGGTTCCAAACCGCATATCACCTGCGTGCAAATCTGGAGATTTTTAACTGAGGATGCGAGTTTCTACTAAAAGTACAAATGGTTGATTGGATAAACTGAGTGTGTTAAGCACCAGTTTGTATTCACAGCATTGGGATTCTAACGTGGATCACCGATCAGACGAACATTTACACTGAAGAAAATTATGTACCAACCCGGAATGAGACGAGATTGCAAGCGTGACTGCCATGTTCATTATGGATTGTATTTAAGCCCTCGGCAACAATTAAGGAATGAAAGACTGCTAGTCTGAAAGCAAAGAGCACACTTTGTGATGCGTAAAGGGCAAAAGCGATCATTCACAAAACTGAAGGAAAAGAAAAAAAATATTTACAGAAGAATGACAAGCAAATGTGTAACTGGTGGAAGAACTTCGGTAATTCAGGGGAATACAACAAGTACAATGCCCCAGACGGAAAAGCAGCTGTAGAGCTGTTGGGACTGTCAAATAATGCAAAATATGAGACCAATTCCAGAGAGGTATGGTTTGAATTATTCGCCTAACATCTGAGTTCATGGATGTACACATTCCCTATCGACCTCGAGCGGAGTATGATATTTTGGTGTAATGAAGACCGCTGAAGAATGAGATTATCGGATCGAAATTTGCAAACTGAAGACAGTTGATGTTTATCGAATAGGATGCTTTGTATGGCGGGGAGATAAAATCCTGACGAAACACCAAAACATGATCAGTTTATGACTGACAGTCTTGTCAGCAAAGATTGCGATGAAGTAATCGCTGAGGAAGTTGCAACCGTAGAATAAGCATTCCAGGGAATTGGAACGGAGTTAATTTTGCCACTATAACAATGCACCATGTTTTATGGAAGGTGATCGATGGTACGCATCAGTTGCGATTCATTGTCAGCTTTTGTCCCCAGACCTACCCCAAACAGGACTAGTAAAGAGCCTTGGGTTCTAAAACCATTAGTGGTACATACTCGTGAGTGCATAGGCGACAGGATTCGGTTCACGGTAACGGTTTCCGTAACTTTGGAGACAATTCGGAAAAAAGTGATTAGGTTGAATAAACTGATGGGAATATTTTTGCCTGAGGTTGATCTCAGTAGGATATGGTTTTTGTGTTTGAACTTTTGCCATTTGGTTAGTATGAACACTTAAAATTGGGCAGCTAAGGTTTTCATCAACACGAGCAACAAAGCAGAAACGACAGTAACGATTACTAAAAATCGTGCAGGTATCGAGGTATTCACGTGGCACAGTGAAACAGAATAATATTCCTTAACATAAAGACAGTCCCAAGTGCTCATTTACGTTGATATTGAACCAAAGTGATATAAGTGACTGGAAAGTTTTGGAAATAACGAGACACTACTGTCTGTCAACTGTAATTACTTTTTAAAACGCTAAGCGAATCATTGGTGTAGAAACACACGTGTCTGTGTGGCTGTACTTATGTGTACACATTTGCCTGTTTCTAGTCAAACTAAACGAGATAAACTCTGTGAAGGGGTTTGGTTTTTTTCAAGTGTTCCATTTGAGATGCGAATTTGTCGTTTCTGAAACATTTACGTGAAAACTCATCAAAAGTCATTCCTGAAAAAAGAACTAATGATTTAAAAATTTTGCAATGTATGAATGATCCTCTCATAGCATTTACCGTCAGTCTGTGATGTCATCGCTTCAGTACATTCATTCAAATCAGTAACGATCATTATCACTTTTAAATCTAACGGAGAAGCCCTCCCATCATGGGAAGATTCCCTCCACTATTGGAATATATAGCTGAACCAAAGGACTATTTAATTGTCCCTTCACGTTCAGAGCCGTCCGGAAGGACTAATTAAAATTCACAGCAAATGAAATGATTTTCCACTTCACTTAATCAGTAGTGAGAAGGAAAAACTATTTCAGCTCGAATTTATTTTCGTGATAGAGAAACAGAACAGTTTCCCGTTTAACGGAAATAAATATCGGCATGTAAGTGGTATTGCAAATTAGTTTGCTTAGTCCATGATCGTGTACAATCAGACGACGTTGTATGTAAGATATATTGTCCTTGGTATTCCTGGCTGAAGAAAACGATCGACTGGAAATTGATCTCAAAGGGTTGTTGGATTCAACGAGCCAATTCACCGTCATATGAGCTAGACTACATTGTTACGGGGTATAACTTAGTTCTTAGTTCAACCTTCTTCTTTTGCTGGATGACCGATTACTGTGACGGTTCGCCATACCGTCGTTGCCATGGCAAATAACGCAAATGTTTACTCATTATTCACTTTAATTTCGTTTCCTATTTGCTGTGACCTCTAGCGTTGCTGCTTATACATTCTTTACCCACCCCCTTCTACTGAATATTTAGTTATGCTAAACAATTTTCGTTTACTCATCCGGATAATGTTTTGCCCACGAACCACTTCGATCGCTGTTGAGTCGATTGGTATTCGACATATTTTGTTACCACTGATTAAACTGTATGTATGGTTTCAACTAGCTCCATACTTTGTGCTTTTTGATCCACGGTGTTGGATTACTGACTGCAAGCAATATTACTCACCTACATTTGGAAGAGAACTAGTTTCTACTATATTGTCAATGAGGACAAAGTTCCACTTATGCCTCACAAGCCTGCACACTTTTTTGTCTTAGCGAAGAAACAAAACAGACCTTTCGGAATGTGTCCGATAGAAAGGGACATTTATTAATAGCACTACACTAGAGCGTTACTTCATCGGAAACCCTTCATATCAAGTAATAGAAGATAAAACTCTTCCACCAATTCTTTGGAATAATCGTTAGCCTCACCACTGAATAAAGGGACTTCTGGGGTCTCCGTTTGGTGTGCATGTGGCATAAAGGCGTTATTCTAAAATATCAGAACGCTGAAGATTACAAGGACGATTAGTTTGCAAATGTCCAGACCACTGATACAATGAACTACTGGTTAGGATGTTTGAAGAGAAAATGACGATTGATCTCCCTATTTCCAAATTACACAGCTATCTTGTTTTCTAGAAATCTCTACCAGCAGAAAAATCTAGGCTTCCCTGGGAGAACGCGGGTATAACATTTATCCAGCTAGTGTGAAAAGCAAGCAAGGTGAGCATATAAAAACATTTACTGAGAAGAACATATCAGCTGTAACACATGTAGTCAAGAACAGATGTATCATATAATTGGCCTTTCAATTGGAATGAGTGAACCAATGCAAACATAGCATTTGACACTCCAAGTGTTTCAGGCTAGAACGCAAAAATGGAGGACTTCCCTGATTGTTCGTTTCACTACTAGTGGTGGTAGTTGTAGTAGTAGTAGTCACTACACTTCCAAATTGTCTAGGAAAGTCCCCTCTGATACATAAGTTTTTTTCTTGTTTGATGTAATTTACCCGGACTACAGTCGTATTTTACTATCTGTTATGCAGTTTGAAGCTCTGGTTACAGTGAGATTGGGCATGCTACAACCGTGCAATATTTCAGGTTGTTAAAATGATTTGTTTTCATTGTCAGACAATGGAACTGGCTAAAAGGGATATCAAAATTCCAGTTTTTCACAAAAGTATTTAAAATCAGTATGCAAAACCGTACTCGCTTTCACTAAGGATCACTGAAAAACTAAAATAGATAACCAATTTTATGAAAGTTCGTGAAAGAAATATTTGCGTTAGAAAAGGCTGAAATGCAATTCAGCTGAATTTTATTCCGCATATCTGAAGCAGTGTTTTTATTTGAAATCCATGCACTATATGTGGTTCCCATATCCCCTAGCTAACCTCAATTTGTCCAACTAACTTTGCTCCTTCACTGCGTTACCCTAGCTGTGATGTGTCATTATATCGACATTTTGGTTCACACTATCGTTTATAAAATGACACACCACATCACAAAATAAGCCCATCGTCATAATCAAAACACAGGTCATAGGCTAACTTATATTTTCGGTGAGTTCCTTCTCAAGCCAGTACAATCAAACTTATGTAAGAAAATAGTGGAAAGATGTTTGTTGGGGTCAAACAGTCGAGGTCAAATGTCCAAATCAATCTGAAGCCTACGGAAGCTTTATTTACGAAGGTCATATTCAAGTTGGTACAGGTTTGTGGAAACCGGGGTTCAAATTAAGTACATTGAAATCATTTATTAAAACCATCTAATCTTGAAGTGAATAATTTAGATAAACAAGCTGTATTTTTTTAATTGCAGCTTCTTCAACTACCAGACCCACTGAGAACGATACTGTGAATAAATTTGTCCGTGTCATAATATTCCGCAAACAAATTGTCTTCTCAATTGCACAATAAACATAGAAGAGTCTTTGTTTTCAAAAAGTAAGAGTCAGTATTAGAGAATCAAGCTTAGATTAGCCCATTGGATTATTGAGAGTGCCTGGTGCCGCTGGACAATCGAATGAACTAATCCAAGCTTGATCATCTAACATTGATTGAGTCATCCCCACAAGGTGATGATTGTCGATCGTGTAGCGTAGGAGTAATGGTTTGACGTCCCGATCCAAGTTCTGANCATAAGAAGTGTGCACGGCTGACGAATGCTAAACAGGACAAAACAGCTGTCCAGTGCTGTTTGTCGTTCATCACAAACGTTTCCATAGTAAGCCAATATTTTAAACTTTAAAAACCTTTAAAAACCTCTCATGGATCGATTGTATTATAGATATTTTTGATTGGGTACGCTCACCAATTTTACAACAATTTTCGATCTCATGAGTGGGTAACTTTGCGTCTGCAGCACAACATGACTGCTTCCACTATGATATGCTTCCATTCGGATATAAAATGAAGGTACAAGGAGATGAGATTAAATCAGTGCTAGCTTATTCAATCCATCCAATTTACTTATTTGAAATATTTACTTGGGGAGAAGTTGTATGATGAAATAACATGCATCTTACACCCGATGCCATTAGGAAGACACAAAGTTGTCGGATTATACACCTGAACTTCCCCTAAATTCGGTTTATGCCTAAAATAATGCTAGGAACCAGCATCAACTTGTAGTCCACAGTTGTGGCGCGTTTCAGAATGTTTTGTATTTGAAAACATGAAGAGGAATAAATTGACCATGGCTACACTGGCAAATATACAAAGAAAATCGTCTCACTGAGTTAGGGTTTTGGAAACATTCCAAACTCGTTTGGATTCCCTGTATAAGAACATTCACTGTTCTAAAACGAATTGTAGAGATCCATACGAATGATCAAGGATCGAAGATGGTATAGGCCAGGCTACTAAAAATCAGTTCTCAGATGAAGTAGAACTGCAATTTTTGATTGGTTAATAAAATGATCCAGATTTTAATTTGCGCATTCCAGTTTGACAACTAAATACAATACCACTATTGGTAGAGATGTTTTATTGAAAAACGATGGAGGGTTTTAACATCAAATGACTGGAGAATAAAGATAACAGAAATGCCATTTATTGCGCAGCAGTTTTGTAAAAGAAACACAAACAAACAAACAAAAACAAAATTTAATTTGCTGTGTCCCGTTTTAAATGAACGGAATTTGCAGTCGCGGTGGCTGTTACATCGGTAAAACAGTGAAAATGTTTTCCAACTTTTCAAATTGATTTTTGCTTGGATTTCATGCTACGTAATATGTTTTCAATTGTATCATCGGCAGCTGAGGTGATATTTTTAGTGCTTATGACACTGTAGAGTTCTAGAATGTTTTGGAATGTGCGACAGAATACGCAATGTGCGGTCTACACGAAACGAAATCGATTCGACTCAAAAAGAGACAGGTCGTCCATCGAAAGTGGTTTCGAAGATGAAGAAACATGGAATGAAAAATGAGATGAATAATATTATATCCAAAATTAATTGAAAGGACGTTTCAAGGCTCCGTGTTTAGAAAACAGTAGTTAGAAGGCAAGACTTAATCTCACTCAGTTTATTCTGTATAGTCCAAAATGACTGTGACAGTCCTATAAAAATACGTCAAAGAAAATATGGAACTTATACACTATTGTTTGGTAGGTTTGAAGATTTTTATGGTCATTGTGAAACTTTCAGTAGCCTCCATGAGATTCAAATTCACGCATGGACTCCGTCTACGCTTTGCACGCGCAAGCTCTACCAGCTGAGCTACGGGATCACACCGATAGCACTGATCTTTTCACATGGATCCCATATACCTCTGTAAGTTGGATGGGTAATTCGAATGTGAAAAAATCAGTGCTGTCGGTGTGGCCTGAGCTGATAGAGCATACGCTGTACAAAAGAGTAGGCGGTGTCCATTCGTGGGAATCAAATCCCACTGAGGCTACCAAACATTTTACAATAGCTGTAGGAACTTCTACACTATTTCACCAACTCAATAAAAGCACACTTTGTATAGAACCGCATGCAAATTTTCTCTCAAAACAGAAACCAAAAGACCAAAAATAAGATACATAACATCAAGATTGGACAATAGACCAAAAGCCAGCTATGAAAAGAAACCCACTTTTATGGTTGTACATCGGCAAGCTAGAATTAGTAAAAACGATCACAATATCGAGCAACGACCAAAGGATGTGAACAAATGGAAGCAAAACACCCCACACTGAGCCACCTTGATTTGCACTGAAATCTTTGCAAGGAAATCAGCCAGCTTCACAAACAGACTAACATGAACGAATGAAACATTGGAAGTAATTCAGTAACAGAGAATCAGTAACCCCCAAAGAGATTGAAACCCACACAAAGATGCCGTTTAGATTTCTGTACTGCTAGGTCATTAATTCACAGTGACAACTACAAGCTTTTCATATTCGGTTATCCATCTAATGCACAAATGCCTATGAACAGACGAATTGTTACTTAATCCAACTGCACGGGAAGTATCTCCATCATCATTTAGAATTCGTTGAATGAACTCGACGCCGTAGAAAAACACTTTTAATATTCTGTTTTGGTGGAATTTGGAGAGATAGTTGATTACATATGAAACTTGAAAATGTTGGTAGTGGGGGAGCAAACGGCGAACAGTGGTATGGGAAGTGTAAACGTCGAATCGGGTCGAGGCAAAAGATAGCTCCGCAGGTGATCCTCTCGCAACTATCTCACAAATTAGTGCCATCCCATTACCAATCAAATAAATCACGTTAGGTTACTAACATTTTCTACCGAGTGTTGAAAATTTAGCGTTAACCTAATGATTAGAGCATCAAAAGCAGTATGTTAAGCAGGACAACGTAAAGCAGGGAAAATTACCTTACTGCCACGTTTGTTTTTTGTTTACTAAATAAATACATAAAGGTTTTTACTTCATGCACGGGGGAAAGATGCATGGTAACAGTGCAAATGGTTACTATGAGATATGATAGGAATTTTACACGTAAACATTCGTGCAAATATATTCATGAGTCTGGAAAAAATTCTATGCTTTGACATATTTACTTAAATCGGTGTAGATGGCGTGTACGGATCAGGTAAATTATTATCACAAATGTTTTACAAGACCCTTGATTTGCGGATTTGGTTACGTGCTAAGCCAATCTAAGAAAAACAAATCTGTGGGATGGAAGTTAGTTTGAGGTTCACCAAGGGAACTTTCACTCAAACACAGCGTTGAGTTGGTTAATGAATTTCAGGTTGGTCACAACGTCATCAATCACAGATATACTGGAACAGGTATGAAATACATTGTTGCCTAAAGTACCTTCTGCAGAGAAAATGACATCTTGGTCGTTTGACCCCGTCCAAAGGGCCATGATCCGATAAACTGGACATCGGCCCCAAATGGATTGCGGTTTTCACACCGCCCCGCTACTTTGCGGGTCAGGATGTGGTTAACCGAAGGCTCCGTTTGGGGATTCCTCAGGAAAATTCACCAACCTTGGCCTGGGCAAGCTGGCAGTATTTGGCCTTCATGCAAATCGTGGAACATTTTTCTCCTTTATAAAGATTATTGTACCATGATTCGTTTGGCACACAGTCTTGCCTCAGACGTGTGTAAAATCCCCAAAAAATACCGTCACCAGTGTTCCGTTTTCAGCAAATCTGAGAAAAAGGAAATTAGCCATAGATCAAAAAGAAAATAGAAACAAGGCCAGACGGAATAGTCAAGTGGGGCGCAGATTTCACCGTGAGAACAGGTGAATCGCCAGAGCTTTGTAAGACAGTTTTTCGATAGCAGAAAAAATAAGATCGACTCTTGTGGTCACGAAATGAGAAAAAACTGTCATTTCTTACCATAAAAATGATCTCTGTTAACAAAGGAAATTCCAACCAATTTGTGTTTTATGGGTAACGCAGACAACATTTACCTGTATCAAATACTAGAGAGAATGTAATTAGCAAAAGCTTTAAACCTCACAGCCAGTTTCCTATATTCACATGAAAAATTAAAAATCTGCCGACATTTATTTAAGATATCAAGTTAAGCTTATCCAAAAAGACAACGAATGGAAATACCTAGTTATCTGATCGGGAGAACAAGCATTAAACCCTATTGATTTCAAACCGCGTTAACTACTAAACCGATGTNCTGATTTCCGGGATATAACATCAGCAGGAAATTGTATAAGGATCACGTGACGGTGCAGTTATTCTCGAATTTGAGAACAATGTCACTGAGGGAGTGATGCAGATGTTTTGTAATGATTCTTCTGAGTTGAATTTCTGCAACCCAATAACATATTCCGGAATGAAATCTAATATAACTGATCATTCTTCGCATGAAATTCGTACGACTAGAACTAGATTTAATCAATTTGGAAATGGATGTATTTATTTTTGAATTGGCGTTGGGTGCGATACACCTGTGAAAAGAAGGATGATTTTTTGTTGATCTCAGAATAATGTGAGTTGTACACTTGGGTGTGTTGAAGTTATGACCTTGTCCGCACTTTCTACTTGAGTGACTGGTTTTCTGTGGAACTTGTTTATCTCGTAAATGTCGAGCCGTATTTATTGTCAATTTGCAGTTACCTTTTTTATCAGCTATTCACCCGCAGTGGTTTATTAAACCACCAATACGCCTGAGCTTTGGAGAATAAACATGCGTGATACATCGAGCTGTGAAACATGTTATTGAATCAGGCAGCAGCAGCACTCTACGCGTTCAACTTTGGGATCTGGAGAGACAGTTTGAATATAAGATGGTAAGGGCAGTTTGAAAATGGTGAAATTAGTTAGAAGAACCATCTACCGATCTTCACTACATGCATAGAGAATTACTAATACATTCATCCGTCAGAGATACCTTGGTCCTATAGATCATCAAAATCGCCATTAGTCTAATCATGTCACCAGTGTTTTACAAAAGGTCAGAAGGTTAACTTTTTATGTACAGCGAATTCAGTCATAGTTTGTCCCTGTTGATCTCTTTAGGCGTTTGATCTGTGTTTTGCTTTTTTGACCCTACAGGTCCCCGGGCATTTTCTTCGATCTTTTCAATGCGAATGTGAACACAAATAAGTAGAAGCCAGTTTATTTCGTTATTTAGTCGTATGCCTTGTAAGCAAAATGCAGAGCATCTTGTGGGTCATCAAAGTTATATTTGAAAAACGGTCTCACACAAGATTTTAACTGAAAGTTCTCATTCAATGGATGATAACCTAAGTAGATATCTTTCTTCCATACTCCCATGTGTTTTTATATATAAACACTAAAGTTTCCTTCGTTTTTTTATTTGGGTAGACTTCTGATAGGCTTATTCCTGGTCTATATAATTTGAACACAATGTTATTGTGAACAGATCAATTACTACCACAATAATGTTTTATGTTTTCTATTGTTGCTGATTTTTTTAAATTTTAAATTTATCCAACATTTACTAGTCAGATAGCCGATGATTGTTCATTCATTATGACTTATAAAGCGATTTTTTGAGTTGATTTAAGTTTATCAGATTACTGAAGGACTATGTACAGATTCATTTGTCCTGTCAGTTGTAGAACTGATCAATATTGCATAAATGAATACATTACCCGATTGATAATTCCGAACTGACTTTTCATTCTAGGATACTTGGAGTTGACCACCCCCCCCCCTCACAAACACACACACTCTGTTCGTCTAAGTGCTCTCCGATCACTCGCATGTTCTTTACGTTTTACTCTGAAACATTTTGGAAAATTTTCCTTTCATGCATTTTATTTGAAGGATACTGAATCGCCCTCATAGGTTTATCAATACAGGTCTTGCTGAAACTCGTCCTTGGAAAGTTTGCTCCTGATCGATTCACTGATTTGCTGACTGTTTAACTTGTGACAATTAGTTGCCAACTCACCATCACCACCAGTAGTATCATCAGTTGAAGCATCGCTGTCGTCGTTCTGTTCGTGATCATCAATAAGATAATGATCACCAAACCTGATCTGACCTGGGACTTGAAAAAACAAGTCACATAAAGTTTTGTTCTTCACAGTGGGTTACACCCATAAACGTGCTTATTAAAGGTCTTATCGCCGGAAGATAATCGTCATTCGCACTCAATCTCAGAACGCGACTTCCCTTCTACCTCCATTCTTGTTACGATAAAAATAAATTACATTTTTCATACATACAACTTCGTTTTGCAGATCGGGTGATGTGAGGTGATGTATGGAACACATTGATATGCTGGGGAAAGAGAACCTCTTTTCAAACGGAGGAACAGAATCAGCAACAAACATACCAAGTTCAGTCACACAGTGAGTGCGAGATGTCTCCTCTGACTAGATTGGCCACAAAGATTTGATTGATATAGGTTAATTTTCTGGTTTAGACTACCAATACAGCTTCTCACCAGGAGTCCACATAACGGATATGGGGATATTTGGTTTGCTGTGACTATTACCGAGTGATACGATGTCACAATCGTTGTTTATTGGCCGATGAACACAGAAGCACACAGAGTCCGTACACCCTCTCCAATCATAACAATTATTAGTCTCGAAAAGTATTTATTTGGTTGCGTAACCACTGTTCTGTTTCCTCCCAAATCGGATTAGATCAATCAACATTAAGCACGTAAATTTTAATCAGTCAGTGAAACAACCTGGAGGGACCTCGCTTGCCACCAGTTTTCTGTTGTAAACGATGGACGAAAACACTAACATGCATCGTACAGAGCGGATAATCACGTACAATCAATTAGCTCATAGAGATTCAGTTGTATGAATTCAATGAAGACAAGGGAACTCTCACATTGAAGTTACTGCTTCAGGTCTGATAATGTTTTATTGTTGACCATTTTGAACCACTAAGCATTTTCTTTTCACGTGATCAGGTTAACTAGTTTCGAGAAACACCGGTTCAATCTATGCACAGTGACAACTGACCACTATTCAGCATAATTTCCAACTCTGCACGCACACATAATACAAAAGAATGACTGGCAGGGTAAGCAATGCTCACAGAGTGTATACAATTCACTGACTCTTAGTTGATAAGGCGAACGGTTCTGAGCTTGAAAACCGCTGTCAAATATTGACAGATACACCGATTGGCAAATATGCCGCACTCCGTTCACTTGTTCCCTTGTGTGTTGATACCCGTCCTCCTGTTTCCTTACCAGACGATGATGCATCCGACGCAAACGAAGCATACTCTGTTGGCAATTGGGGGCACCTGGTTGCGATGAGAAATGAGAAGCAGGGCCCAAATCGTGACTCGAAGCTAAATGTCAACCGGTTTTCCGAGGCTGAAAAGCAATCACTTGGATAAGGAATAACGGTGGAATCCAAATACTAACCACATTCAACTGAATTAAAATGGGTATTGTTTTCACGAGTGAATGATGTTCTTATTCGGCGTGCGAAACAACTTTGAATTGGAGTTGATTTCACCTAATCACAGTGCAGCTTCACTGAACACTGATTCGTAAAATTGAAAGAGGACAAACATGAATGAAGACCACCAGCACATAGTTCAGTAGAATGGGTTTGAATCCCATCGAAACGGGACTTAGTTTCTTCCACCGACTTTCCAATGTGTTTTCCAATAAACGGCTCTCTTTATCTTGCGAACATCTTAAATAATTCACTGAATTTCTTCTTTGACCGATACTGCCCTTTTGAAACTATTTATATTCGAACTGAAAGGTTTTCCACTCTACTGCTCAAACAACTCAGTGGTTCTAAAGAGGTGGCTTCTATAAACAGCAGGCGTAACAATGTAAAAGAACTGCCTGATCCTATTAGCGTTGAAGAAAGATGCCTGAACGGAATACACGTTGAGACATTTTGGGTTTATAGAAGCCGTGGTGAGATGTAGACAACTTTGCAGATACTGTGTGTCTCACGCACATGTTATTGAATCAAAGCTGAGCTACTAAATAATTAATTCACTTATGTGCCTGCCCCAGGATCCCTCTCACCTTCTTTTCCAACCAATGATGCAATAAACCCTGTTTCTTTGGATGAGTTTCTCCAAGTCCTAAGGGGTTCATGGTCCCGATTGATTAGCCTCCCATGCGTTAAAACTATCTGTGGATCAGCTTGAACCACCTTACCTTATTTGTTCAGCACATGTTTGTCATCTGGAAAGATACCCGATTGCTAGTAGTGAGTCGGGATGAGGTCTATCCCAAAGAAAGAATCGTCATAGTGCCGTCCCATGGCCTGCACATCAGTGTTGCTGAAAGCTTTTGAAAATATGTTTTTGCACCGCATGATACCCCTATGAAACTACCATGATCTTTTACAGTAGGCCCGTAAATCCCGTTTGTCCATACTAGAAGCTGTTACCTAAATTGTTCGCTCTATTGCATCCGTCTTAGACGGAAGTGCAGGTATCGCTCGTTTATTTTTCCTGGATTATGTAAACGTCTTTGGTTATCTCAAACGAAGAGTGCTCACTGGACGTCTTTCTCGGTGAAGTCTGACACCTAAAGCTTTGAATAGCCTAATCGATTAGTTCTCTTGTAGGACCCATTTTATTTAATTTAATGGCACTCAGTCGTCTTCCGTTAGAACTGATGCCGGTGTCTTCCAGGGTGCTATTGTGTTACCCACCCCTCATTCCAGACAGATTTCGATCTCTCCAGGATAGTCCTAATGAACTTCACGATTGATCTGTACTCCAATCTGTTGTACCCAACATTTAGTCTTAAAACCGGCCCCATTATCATTAATTGGTAAGTGATCTCCCTGATATTATAGTTAATAATTCAAGCATCTGCAAACTTTCTAGAGTATCATGTTTGAATTAGTCAATCAGAGGCACCAGGCATTCATGATGGCTTTGGGTATGAGCTTTACTCCTGGGAAGTAAATAATTCCCCACCAGTTGAATATGATTAAACGCAATGGAAATATCTTTGTGTTAGCCGACAACGAACACTGGACAGTTGTTTCGTTCCGTTTTGGACTCGTCAGCAGTGACACTCTTTTATGTCCCTGCCAGGACCCAGGTATTTGCGGTTGGAGTCCTGAAAGGGATATGAAAGGTTCGCTTTGCTGAAAAGTCCCAAACTGGACGACTCATCTGTCCAATGCTCTTTGTTGGTCATCAAAGACATTTCCATGACCTTTCAATCCCCAAATCTGTTCACGCTAAATATCTCAGTGTCACCGTCACTCATAACCTGTCCTGGTCTGCTTAGGTCGTCAGCCTTTTTCTACCTTAGTTCAAAAAACGGCATTTCTATGCATACAGGCTCCGAAAACACAAAATCACACCCGATCTTCTTTTTGAACTGGTCATTACCTGCATTTTTCTACACTGGTTATGCTGCTTCCCATTATTTATCCCTCGTGGGAAAGAAACATATTATAATTTGTTTTCTAGATTATTTAAACGTTTTTCCCTTACATTGGAATCGGTAGCATTGTTTCGGTTGAGCTTTTATTTCCAAGAATTTCGACACTGATGGTACGTTATATGCAGGATAACGCGTGATCAAGGGCAGCGTTTGCACCGTGAAATCGTGAAAGTCGTGTCCAACTCCCGAACTCGCATCAAATATCAACTCCGTCCTACACATGCTTCCTCAAGCGGAAGTAGTGTGATCCGATACCTGGGTTGGTTCTTCGTGAATATCAATAAAAGTGCCTCCTATCCTATAGAAAGACTCCTACAATAAGTTTTTATCCCATTTGCAACAGTATTGAATTTGTTATATCTTTTGTTGATCTTCATTTGTTCTATTTATCCACTGTACTAGTTGTTAGATTGCTGAACAACCTTTTAAATGCAATCAATGACATCCAAACAATTGGCCGATTATGGGTGTGACCTCAAAGGAGAAAATGATGATGCAAAAGAATGTGTTTAGATGTGCTGGGTATTCATTACAGGTGGGATGGCCCTGAGAACTCAACACTGCTGCATCAAATAGCACCCGCATTGGATTGTGCTCCCACAATATATTTTTTCGAACGATCCGGTCAGGTTAATCACTGAACTCTTTTGTTCACATTGTACTATTGTATCGCAAACAATGGCTAAACTGCCATTCCATCCAATGCGACTTATTCAGTTCATCGTTGATCCATTTTCCTTAAGTATGTTTGGCCAAAGCTGTTAGTGGCATGTTGTTTTCCACCACGTTGTGTGATTATACGAAATCAAATGGCTTGTCACTCGTTGAGTGACGCGTCTTCTTTCCAAAACTGTGCACTCACGGAACGCACGTGAGGACTCAAGTTGTCTATAGTGTCTCGAAGATTGGCGCGTGAGAATGCTTGTCGTTTACGTGGGACAAAATAAGCGTTCACCTCAAAACATGTAATTCATTTAAGAGGATAAGATTTCAATCAACCAATGAAACCGTCGCCGTCTATCCCAGTGAAAAACTGAGATGCTCGAACATTAGGGGACTGAAACACATGCAATGGCAGTCAAGTTCAGCATCACTTTGGTAGAACGGAACGATGTGCACTGTGCGCAGGGTTTACCTCCACTTACGTATTACAGTCGAAGGAGGCACTAAAAACAATAGAAGCCAAAATTAGATCCTTGTAATTTACACCCTTCATTTGACATATCCTGCAGTGACACAGAACAGGTTGGTGCAGATCTGTTAAAAGTAATTTTTATCCAGCACCAAACACAGGTTCCGTCACTGAACTTAACTGCTTCTTCATGCCTCCCATTAAATTTCATGGAAAAAACGTTTTCA
>UZAN01040539.1:49808-69596 GCA_900618425.1 Echinostoma caproni
TTCTGAATAATTCATTGGAATAAATCCAGAAGAGGAATTAAAAATTCACTCGCAATTTTTTTCATTGTTGTTTACGGTATGAAGTCAGCTTCGTTAAGTACACATGTGATTCTATGGTGTACTTTAAATAGTACACTTTGCCCGGACTCGTACCAAATAACTGCCTTTCTTTTATACTCCTGAGTTACTGAAACTATGGTCACTGAACTGCCAATGAACTTGATAGTTTATTCGGAGAGGAAACCCCTAAATGACACGGAAGATGTCATATGTATGATAGTGTAAGATTTCGATGTTAGTTCATGTGAAAAGACGTCACCAAGGTGTGGTTATTATTTGTACATGTATCCTTCCTACGCTTATCAGATATAAGGGTCGTCTCTCAGAAATATCACAGTTTCTATAGTGCATCTGAAGATAATCGATAAAGGCCTAGCTGTTGAACAGCCCGGAGCCAATATTATAGCAACCATAAAACGGGAAAAACAAACAGTTGCATCTTACGAGCCACCTACATTCCGTTCTCTTGTAGCATCATTCCTATTATCAGTCAAGTCAAGTCAAGAAAAGCTTTATGCACCCTATGGGTGAATTTTTACCAGTTTATGATTTTACAGTGTAACGATTCCTCACGGAATGAGAAAACGCTGAAATTCCAACGTCATTATCAAAAACAGAAAAATTTCATTAATTAGAAGTTATGGGTCAGCATTTGACCTTAAAGAATTGGTGAATTGATGTAAACGTGTATGGTCAATAGTATCCACTGCAAAAAACGTAAATAATTGTCCGATTTCAAAAGCACGGCCGAAATTCAAAGGCAGCTGGTTCGGACCGACCGGAAGAAATCGTCCACACACCTGACGTCTTATCGACAATAGCTATCTGAATGCGCAATTGCTCACTGTTGTGCAGCTCCTTTCTGAAAACTACAATATTGATGATATATCTATTTTTACCACAGGCTTGAGCTCGTCCTCGTGTAATCTCCATTCTTGTGCAGAATTAACAAATTATATCTCACAACCGAGGCTCGGGAAAAGACTTTCTTTTGACCAGCATGCAATATGTTATAGGGCGTCTGAGAATTCAGTTACTATGATTTAGAGTTCCAAAGACGGTGTGGCATAAGCCTATTTGTCTTTCCAACTGTGAAATTATAAGCTAAAAACACATTTATTATTCTACCACCGCAGATAACAATGACTGTTTGAAAGATTACAAAATTATCGGAATGCAACCCAAGCGCAACAGTTAACCACTGTCAAAACATAAGAGCTGATACATTATCATTCATTATAGTGAATGCGTTCTCTGATAAAGCTTAAAGTCTAAACTTTTTTCGGAAGATTCCATTATGTGTTGACAACTAGTCCGCTGTTCCCGATTGTTAAATCACAGGTAATATAGAACCAACTAATAATACATTTGCTGAATCTAACGTTTCAAACCCGGCACTCCTTGGGGCAAAAAATAATTTGAATATAAATACAATATTTTTCTGAGGAAATCATGGTGCGAACTGCAAACGAATCGTTTAAAAGTGCGCTTCACAAAATACCGTAGAGATAAACTAAAAATTTCGCAGCGATCGATAGCACAAAGACTGCATTGTCTACCACACAGCCTGGCGTGAGTTTTTACATTTCCTTGGTAAAATTTGCTTCATTAGGATCTCTGAATTGAAGTCACTGTTTTTTTTGGAGGACTGATTTGGAAAGAGAATGTGTGTGTTTGAACAGATTTCCAGAGAGAGAGAGTGAGAGAGAGAGAGTGGATTTCCCGATGCCAGGTCAAAAGAAGTGGGCAATTCATTTGAGATCAAAAGTAATGCGTTATTTATCGGACAGAAAATTGATCTTTTTTCTCAGAAACTAAAGTGAATAGGTTTGTTGGTGAAATTGGAAACACGTGCTTCATTTATGACTGAAAAAAGACTGAATTGGTCTGCAGTCGAAAAATTGGTGATAATTGCATTTCCGTGTCTCTCGATGAGCGTGAGGGTTTACACCGTGAGCAGATTAACGTTCACGGGACCTGGAGGTCCCGTCAGGAAGCAAAATGTCGGCTATTTTATGCATTATATCGTATCTTGTTCGACCGACCCGACTTTCTGATACCTGATGCACGAATCGGATAGTGAAGGAAGGCTGAAACTGGAATGTAAAAAATCGGGGATGAAACCGTGTTTGTTATTTTCAATGACCAGGTTGTATTCAAACTTTTCAATGAAATTTTCAACAAACCCTTATCAGTATGTATATGTGGGAGTGCCGTACACGAATATGACCGGAACAGAACGTTTTATACCGATATTATTAACACTAAGTTTATCAGCCTAGTGATGCAGCGTAAAATAAGGTGGCTATGTTGATGTTGCCCAAAGCCTTTCTGCAACAATGAACCAAAGCAGTTTGATTTAAGCTTGTAATTTCTACCGATACAGTGAACCAAACAGNCCGGCATTTATCCCGAGGTGGGATGGACTAGCGAACACAAACTCAAAGGTTTCCATCATGAGTTGACTATCAAACCATCAGAATGGTTTGAAACCCAAGTTCAATAATTTACAGAATGCACAAGTAAGATATTTTCAAATATTGGTTCATGCCACTGGATTTCGTCAAGGATAGTATATTATTCCCGCGTTTCTCTCCTCGTTAAACCGTTGCATTTTCTTGAGAACGAAGAAGTGGTATTTCGGTGGTTACAATAGGATTGTGTGGAATTAGGGAAGGTATATGATGCGTCGCCTTTATAATCTTCACTGTTACTACCACTACTAATAATAATAATAAATTGTTGTTGTTGATACTGGTGGTGGTGGCGGCGGAGGTCACTGGAATCTAACACAAGACCTCCGGATTGGTGTATTGTTGACCCGTTTTGCTCATCAATTGTAGTCGAATGGTGAGCGTCACCNTGTGTTGCATGACAACCCTTTGATTGGCCACTCACCGTTTTGTGAAAATTCTATCATTATATATCCAGTTAATGAAATTAAAAAGAAAGCCTACCAAAAAATTAAGCAACATTCACAGTTAGTATTTAGGATTTTGTGGAAAACGGAAATTATGAGCCAGGTTGATCTTGGTATTTTACGAGTGTGCTCAAATAGTTGCATACAGTCTACTATAGGTAAAACGAAGGACCGTATGTTTTATAGAATGCTAGTGCGTGTATTTAACTTTCGTAGGAAATAAACAACATATCTACTTGATAAGAGCGAGAGAAAAATCCACCTTTCGAAAGAAGCAGGAGTGCAATAGTGTGTCTGTTGGGCAATAGAATATAACTGGAACAAACGACATGGTTGATTATGTTTTTTGGGTGCACTGCCGAGACCGGGATTTGATAGATTGAAAAAACGATCAACCGTGTGAAAGCTTTTTTCCGAATATTCTGGTTCAACCACTTCCAGTAAAAAGTAAAGTCTTATTGTTATTGCGATTGAAATGTTTGTAATAACCAACAAAGAGCACTAGACATCTGTTTCGTCTTGTTTGGGACTTCTCAAACAATCAAGAATGCTTGGTGCCTCTGAACAATCGAATTGGCTAATCCAAGCTAGATACTCTTATTGTTATTGTTATTACGTTTCTGAGCTGAATATGTTGGACCGTTCGATCTTCTCAGATCGGTGAACATGGCTGACCGTTTGAGTTTGAACACACTGAAGAAATAGTGATATAATTGTTGCAAGCTCGATAAACAAAGGCATTTCATTATAGGGGAACAATGTTCCAATTAAACCACATTTTTGGGGAATTGATACGAATTATTTGCATAAAATATAACATAATTGTACAACAAGCAGTGAAAAGGATAATAGTGGCTACGGTTTCTGTGATATTTTCAACATTTTAACAAACTAAAGAAACGCACATTTCTTTGAAAAGCATACAAAGCATGAAGATTCACAAACGGAAGGAATGCCCTTGTGCGTCGCCCCAAAGTCGACAAGATAATCTTATGATATATCACGCTTTTATTCCATCAGAAGGAAACCAATCTGATCATAATGGATAGATATGTCGAAAGGTATATACACCTCCCTCATGCATTCCATTTGTCCAATGGAAGGATGTCGAGGCGGATGGATGTTCAGAATTGGACGTGGAGTAGTACCGTGTTTCCATTANATCCGGAAGCACCCCGCACCCCTCCACACCGCCTTGCATAGTAGAAGATATACCTAACTACAGGTGCCCCCTCCCTTGGTACAAGTTTGGTCCTACTCATGGTCACCGAAGAGAAGACACTTACGAGTTAAGTGTGTATTTGTGTGTGGAGCGTGGGGTCGTGGGGGGGTGGGGATACGGGGGTTGTGTCGTGTTTGACTAGCCCGGTTGACCACTCGGGAATGGGTCGGAGAAGAATAACCAACCTTGATTGTCTGTTTTACGGGGTCATGCTCATTAACACCTTCCCGTGGGTGCAATGGTCAATCCATCAGGAAAAAGAAAGACTATCCGTGCTGCTGACATTGTGGGCTCTCGACAAGCAACTTACTACCACAGCCGAACAAGAGAGAAAAACAATGCATGCTTAGAAACATTTGCGACAGTCATACAAATGCAATCTCCACAGCAGATTCCGTTGCGTTTTTGTTGTATTCGTTTTGGGAGCCGGGGGGGGGGGGCTGTTAGACACATTCTTCGCCGGGAGGGGGCCATGCTGCCAACCGTTTTTCATTGTCTGTATTAGCCAAATGAGAAATAGATTACGCGGAATAATATGATAACTGGCTTCAAAAATTAATGTCGACGGTAAGGAAAGTATCCGTTGGCGAATAAATGATTCGGAGATCAATGATTTTCAATGGCCAGCTCAAGTTTGAGCAATCCCCTTTGAACTTATAGAAGACGATAAAAATGAGACTAAGATCCGAATGCCGTGGTTAATCAAAATACTATTCTGCTTGTTGAAATATCAGATACCAGAGTTTGCAAAGTAACGAGTTCAGTTTACTTCTCGATGAATTTACTTTCAATCACTCGCACTGACCACCGGAAACATCGCACACATTGATTACATGAACAACTCCGGATACGGTTCCAAAAAGCGGTGCATTGCGCTGTACGCACAATGTTCAGGGACGCCTCTAGTATATCAAAAGGGATAACAACGTCAGCACCGTATTCATTTGAGACCGGATACATGCATGGATTTATTGACAGGAGGCACCCGGTTTGATGGTATCTAGAGTGAGTGGGGATGGATGAGTCATTCGATCAGTCTCCGTAGCGAACATCTGAAACTACCTGTCCGGAAGTAGTCTTTCAGTTCCAGTTCGTTTTCCGGTTTTTATATATCGTTTTGAAATTGTTTTTGCAGTTTCTTCTGTCAAAAAACAACTTTTTTACTCTGAATGCGAGGACAAAATATTCATTCGAATGAGCGCATGCCTTTTCTTAGAAAAAATTTGTTAACAGTTCATCCTTCATGTAGAGAAGAAGTCGAGGTAAGGGGAGCGTTATAAAAATAACAGGCATTTATAGAAGTCCTTTATTTAGAAAGCTAAATAAAGTTGATAATCATCAATGTGGGATAAGCAACATGTTTCTTAGTCGACAGTAATGGAGAACAACGTGTTTGGTGGTGGTCGTTTCAATGTGACATTAAAAATCAAAAGGTTTTTATGAAAAACAAAACAGGACACTCAGCGTAACACTAGCGTCAGTGGGGGGACACATTGACAGATAAATTAGAAGGTACGTGGTAAGCGGCGCAATACTGGATGCCTTTTTATCGTCTCACGAAATGCGTCCTCTTGGTGCCTAATTCTAGAAATATGATTGATTGCATTAGTTACAGAGGAGACGCATGAACGACCAGAGCCGCCTGTCACATATTTCATGCGTTGACCCCGAGGTCCCACCAAGAAGGAAGCAAATTGATGGAGATTGTGTGAAGGGAAACGTGGTTGCATACAATTTAAGAACAGGTGCTCTGTGAGAGACCGATTGGTTACCAGCGTACTTGATGAAATCGATCACGAAAATCGGTACACTGTGTAATGCTTGTTCGACTGAATATAGTTATACGGTCTGGCCTCCTCTAATAAGGACGTCGCGGAGACCGACATCAGCTCAATCTCGCAACTCCTGGTGAATAATAGTCGTAGTATTAAACCGCCGACGGCGTTTGACGTTGTCTTGGTAACACCCAAAAACTGAACTAAGGGAGATTTTCACCACAGCTAAAAGAACAGCAATTAGGACTATTCTACAATCGTGAGAAGTTGCAATACATTGGTGTACCAGTTCACTATTCGTCTTGGAAAGTAAAACATCTAAAACTAGATAAATAACAGTGGTCTTTTGAAAGAGAATAAAGGAATCGGACGCTTAAAGAAATACACACGAAGATGATTCGCTGGAGTTGTTCAATATAGCTTTATTCGACATACATGGTACGATTCTCTATCGGGGGTAAATCAGTTTTATTTCTGCATTGGGCCAGGGAAACCAAAATTTTGGCTGTTAATCCGTTTTATTTGGATATCGGTGGGAGAACATTTTATAACCGGTATCTAGGGACAATTTTGAGGAAAGTTTTCATCTTAAGCTTCTCTGACGTCGGAACTGGCAAACTGAAAAAAATTCAAATAATCTCCTTACATCCTAATGCGTCTCTCTATGCTTCATTTACAGTGATCATGGTTTTCAAAGTCCAATAGATTTTTCATTGGCCTGATAAATCGCTCAAACGGACATTTTAAGCTAGAATAGAACCTGACAGATGATGTAAGGTCATACAGATATGTGAAAATGTCAAAAATACTAATCGTGCGTTGACTGTGACGGATTGACGACCGATGATAGAGTGACGCATAGAAAACAACCCCCTCCCCAAAGTCTAGGTACAGAACACGAGTTTGAGAAGCGAGGAGTGCTGATATCTAGATATTCTGATGAGGTGTAAAAAGTGTTATTAGCATTCCTGATGACAAACCTGGCAAAATATGACAAAATAGACTTGAAGGTACTGTTAAACCAAAGAAAAATGGATACCAAAAGGATCACCGTCCTCAAAGTGGTGAACCCAGCAATCAAAACCACTCAGTACATGTGTTTGATTGCCTTTTGATAATGCATGTAAGGCTGTATGCATAGATGGGACAAGGATTACGCAATATTCTTTAGAGTAAATTGATACTGTTGAGGCAACGGGCGGGTAGCGATAAAAAATAAGTGCTGATGCGGAATGATTAACAACCAATAACTTCTCAAGGAGGAGATCACACGACACAAAGGCAGACAACATAGATTTACTGGTAACAACGTGTCACAAAAGTCCACCATGCTGACTTTATAAATAAAATATCCCCTCAAGGAGAGATAGAACATGAGTAACGTGCGGCAGTTGTACCGACAGTTGTAAAATGTGGATTATATCATGGCGACTCAGCCGTATCACTCTTTTGAGGATCAAGAGGGGAATGTGAGACATCGGCTAGCAATAAAAAAACAAATACCGACAGTTGTAGGATGAATAGACCACACCATGTTAACGTGTGTCGAATTTAAGTGATTATTCAACGCGTGGATATGCTATGGTCCGGGAATGTTGATCGGGAAGTTGTCTAGACGATAAATGCGTTTACCACAATCCAGCATGAGTCACACGGGGAAGACAGGCAATGGTACCTTGTTGAGTGACTCTTGGATGAATTAACGTGGTGAATTTCTCCAAAACGTCCAATCCGTACAACACCCGATAGGTTCACACGCCAATAGTCATTGTGAAATCTAACCATTTGTGGCATCCCTGCTGCTCCATATGTAAACCTATCGTCTACGACCGGTTGTCGTTGAGGAGCTTTATATCGCTGACTGTGGAGATTACCCGCATTTACATCTATGCAGTACAATTATTACCAATTTGTGTTGGTGTTGTGTTCTCCGAGCTTGAATTGTTGTTCCCAGACATTTTGTAGCCAGGCTAGGCAATATCATCTATACAACTTCGGGGAAGCGCCGTCCTCAGTGTGACCGCGCTTATATAGTTCTGTTCAAACAGAACAACGGCAGCGGCAAAATTGCATCTCCTCTTTTGAACTCACTAAGAAGGCAATTGGAACAAGCCTAGCACGATTCATCTGCTGTAATATACTATTCCAACTTTATTAAGGCCGAGATAAGATGTGTAAACAAGACTTTTGCTTCCAAAATCACGCAACCGAAAAATGCAAGGCTTTAATGGCAATGAATTCGTTTTCTCTGCGGACAAAAGGGAAAAATGTGAACAGTGATGTTGATTTAAATAGCCCTAGCGCTGCATTTTTTCAACCGTCTAATGAGCAGCAACCCCTCCAACTAGCATGGTGAAATCCTTCATCATCGAGTCTCTTTATTCACAGATGATCCCCGATTCCCGGCTATCAGTGATCATAATACCTGTTCTAAGGATATCAGCCAAAACTGTTCTTTTAAAGCTTTTTGTGTTCCATTGGATTGACGTATGTAGTTATAAAGTTGACTGAGAAATCCAGTCTGAGTCGCTTACAGTCGATCGTCACCATTCCTCATGATTTTCTTCAGTTTGTGTATAAACCCAACTGACCCACATTGTGTCTACTCTGATTCCTTTTAAAAGCAATTCATTGAACAGCTCGGCCAAATCTGTTTGTTGTATTTTTCTTAATTATTCGTCGACTTTTGGTTATGTGTCTCGGTCATCCCCCATTCTTAAGGTTCAATCTTTTGGCACCCCGAGACAGCTGCTTTCTTGGCTTCCTGGTAACTTCACCAAAAGAATCCAGTGCACAATCATGGGTGGGAATACCTCAAGTCCTCCAGTCACAAACTCTGGTGTGCTTTAAGGTGCTGTTCTCTCTCCGTATATTTTATCTGAGTTTATTAGTGATCTTTCACTCCCACACCCTGCCCATACTCAAACGTATGCCGACGATGTCGTTTTATTTCAGACCGTTTCTTCTGCTTCGGAATTTTCTTCATTCACTTAAAATCTGTCCCAAATCGAATATTTTTTAAATTATTCTGGCCTTAATCTTAACACATCTAATTGCTTGGAGTGCACTTTTAGGTACTTCTGTTCTACATTCCCATCGAACTATGCAACTCTTAATAGTAACATTTTGTCTAGTGACCTCAACCAACTATCTGGGTTTTACCATCGATAATATACTCCGGTGATCGACACACATTCATAAATGTATGGGAAACTTTGACACCTCTCTTTTCAGCTTCGGAAACTGAGACAATTTCGCACTCCCTAACAAGCTTTTTCTCTTTTGTTAAACAATGTGTTGGCCGTATTTCATTTTATTGTTCCCCAGTAGTGTTGCCCAGTCTATTGAAACAACATTTTGAAACTATCCGTCGGTAATTGATGATAATAAGCCATG
This sequence comes from Echinostoma caproni, assembly GCA_900618425.1. Classification (NCBI taxonomy): domain Eukaryota; kingdom Metazoa; phylum Platyhelminthes; class Trematoda; order Plagiorchiida; family Echinostomatidae; genus Echinostoma; species Echinostoma caproni. The sequence continues at coordinate 59,182 of UZAN01040539.1, forward strand.
CATCTTTAATTTCTGCCGAGTCAGTAATCACAGAACTTATTTAGGGTCATATGAAATCTTGCATGATCTTTACCAATAAGATTCTAAACGACCCCTCCCATTCTGACGTATCTTATTGTCGCTCCCACTCGATCACTCACTCCTCTAATTTGTGTCTACTCTCTGGAAAAAACACTTATAAGAACTCCCCTGTACCATACCTGGCTTGAATCTTGACCAACACGTAATGAGTTATAATTGAATTACCTCAATCTTTACTTGAATGAATCAAACTTCGGAGACACTTTCTTACACAGCACTGTGTTGTATTTGTCTATATTTCTATATTTTCTCCGGTGTGGCCACCAGTGTACAATTTTTGCCTGACATGTAAGCATATTAATCTTGCAAAAGTCTTGGAGGCGACATCCAGAAGTACAACTCCACAAGCTGCCTTAAGGATTACAATGAGTATCAGGTCATCAGCAATACGTTCGCACTCCTGAATGTTTGCTAAGGCCTATGCTTATCGAGGTCTTTTTCCGAAGTCTGTTTTAACTACTTCTCCAGCCTTCCATTCCGTTGTTAGACGAAGCCAGTTTTGCCGCACTTGAATAACAGAAATACACTACAGGGCCGATCAGCGCCAAAATGTGGGCACTGTTATAGTGCTTAAGAACGAATCGTTTTCTAAATACATATTACAGGTTCTCCATTTCACAAAGGGGTTAACGATACTTCGTCATGACAGNCAGTCAGGATACCACTTGTCTACTGTTTAATATCCGTCCCGTCTCATCAATAAGGTATTCAGTGTGTTATTGGATACACATTGCCCTCTGCCCAGATCAAATGGGATATATCCGACGGAAATGATCATGCTTTTCCAAATATCAGCATTATGAGAGAAAAAGACACGAGGTATCATTTGTTCCGTGCCCACGTGATGATAACGCTTGTCATCTGAACTGCTTATACTACATAATACAATAAGGTTACCCATTACTAGCAGTGCTATCATCAAAAATCGCGTTATTTCCAACCGGTTTTCAGGAATGATAGTTCGAACGAAGATGTTGGATTATTACAGCAAAATTAGCACTGACAAAGATGCATATACGAGAGCCCATTAAAAAAGCCATCAGTAATGAACACCCACGCAAATGATTAAGCAAGATAAGTGTTTGATCTTGGGGATCGGTGATTTTTGATTATATATTTGTATATTATATATATATGTTGTATATTGTAGATATTGTATAGTAGATATATATATAGATATAAACTTGCACTACGTGATGATATGATGACGGTGATGGATAAAACTCAGTGACCCAGCTTGACTCGTTCGCATTGATGTGGTTCAGTGGAATTTAGGAACAGTTGCATTTATCTCGTACACAAAACTTTACCCAGTTTATGACTGATCATCAAACAAAATCAATGTTCCGTATTTCGCATTCATCGTTTGTGTTGTCATGGTAACTATCAACGTTAACAATGCTAGTGAAACATCCTGACCGTTTGTTGGGTAGTAACATACATGCTTTCTTACGATGTATTCGCTTGAGTTTTAGCCTCAGGGGCAAAAGAATTATCACGCGGCCACAAAGCTGCTTCCGCCTCATCAACGCAGTCGGCTTGATCAAACAATTTGATATTACTGCGAAAAAATTGGTGTCCCGTGGGCAGAAATGATAAGTGATTTGGTTAGCGTCCCCAGTTGGACGCTTTAGATCAATTCCTTCCAAATTGACCGCCGTTTCCCGTTGACCAGATAATTTGTTGTAAGCATAATTGAGTGTCTTATTCTACGTGGGGAATAAGAAAACTCATAGTTGAATAACGTGTGGAATTTGTGAAGCAATAATTTTGGGGTAAAGAACTGATATTGACAGCCCGGTTGATAGTGCTACCCTAGGTGAGTGCACACAGCTCTCAACATGCATCTGTATTTCACTTCACTTAACCTGGAGGCAGTGGGAGTTGGACCAATCCCACAAGGAAGGTTGAAGAAGAGAAATGAAGAAGGCTGTTCTCAAAGTGAAAAATGATGTCACCAAGACCATCACTAACTAAGTTGTCAAATGGAATCTGTATGCCCCTTGTATACGTTCTTACCTCTGATTTTCCTTTGATAACCTTGTAATGACAGAGCCGTGCATCACAGAAACGTTTCATTCGTAACCATGTATTTGGCTTTTGTTTGAATATTTATTTTGGATGCAATTAATTCCTATTAACTTTACCTTCCATTCCGTGTTGATTGCATTGTCTTCAGTACCGCAATGCATTGCTGTTGATCGCATGAGACAAATAGATTTACAGGCCATTTTATTGTGACGTGTAGGCAATAACTGACTCTTCTTGTCTAACTACCATGACTTATGTATAAGGCTAGAATGTTCGGTACACAATATTCAACCATAATGGGATAAAATAGGTAGGCCTTTCGTGTTCGGCCAATTGTCCGGGAAAATTCACCTCACTAATTAAATTTGCCAACTACCATTTTTATTTACGATGAATTCGTACGTTCACACATCGACATCTTTTTTTATGCAAATCTTAACCATCCGGATAATAAAGTACACATTTACTTCCGTACAGTTTCACGTTACGATTTTCAAGGAAATTGATCTAAGCTCTTATCAGGGAATTGACTGTGCCACGGTAATTCAATATGCATTGTTAACAAAAACTTTCTGGTTCACCCGGCTGTCGTTACTTGTTTACACGAGTTTTACGAAGCTGTTCAGGACAGACTTCATCTTCATTCAACTGGTGGAACTGAATAGTCAGAAGGTGAGACAAAGAAAAAAACGATGAGCATAAAGTTCCGCAAAAGAAGACTACAGAACTGACCGGATTGTTGGTTACCTGTGATCAAGATTAGTTTCACCGGAGGTTAACATTAGATCATGAGGGCGAATTGCCCAAACTATAATATCAAGAGCTACGCACAAAGAACAGATTTACATGCATGATAAATATGAATTTTAAAAGTTTTTTCACACGTTGATTTAAACAATGATAAACACAACAAGCCTGATAATCTACAAATACTTTCAATGATTTGCTAACCATAACAGCAAAATAATATTTTGAAATGAAACAAATTGGTGGACAGATTCGTATCAGTGATTCCTTCTCATGTCAATTCATCTGGATATAGTTATAAGCAGCCAAAGAAGAAATGGTTTTCAGAGAATACTGGGGGGTTATATCCTTGTTTAAATCTCACATGGGATTCACTGTGGTCGCATAGTTGGATCTTCATCCACCCCACCGATATGATTAGTTGGGATGTAGGATGTTTGTGAGGCGCTTGAAATCTTCAAACATTGCCTTCAGCAAACAGAGTGAGGGTAGCGAAATCCACATTGTACAGCAAACCCGACAGAGGTTCACGGTGTGATCTGCTGACTAAATTTTAAAGGGACTCCGCCAAGTTGGATGTTGCTCACTGAACGCGCTTCAGAGGTAGTTAGATTGACCACGGATGATTCGGCAGGATAAGACATTTTGTGATTCGGAATGATGTTTTTACATCATAACGATTTATTGACAATACAAAAGAAGTTCAAGATGGAGTAGATGGGGTACTGCCATTTGAGAGCTGTCTAAGGACACAAAGTCAGGCAACGGTGATTGGATTCAAACTCTCAACCTTCGGGTAGGTGTAATAACAACCTTAAGAACTTGAATACCACTGGTAACTGTACCAGCAAGCCGAAAACATTGTCTGAATTTTAACTAACAGAATGTTCATCAGGAAGGGAAAATCATTTGAGCGACAGTTGAAATTTTATGGCGTGGAACTGAACAAATTATTGATCTCCGTTTTGTAGAAAATATTGCTGACAGCATGATATAGTCTCTGTTGCATTGCCTCTGATGATGTGTCTCCGTTGAATGACAACACAATGTATGGTGGCCTCTTTCTAATGTGATTTCTTCGAAAATGTCTACACTGTACTGAATCTTCTTGCAGATATTGACCGAACTCATGTAACTCCGTGACGTTTACCAAGTATCTTCATCTTAGGGGCCCATCTTTTGAGTGTTGTGCATGCAAATGTGTAACACTGGGCACCACTCTTGACATTTACATTACAGCATCTACCTATAGAGTTGCTTCTTCTAGTCAACATACGATTTCTGGATTTCAACGACGAGTGGTCAACTGAATGAGTATCATTAAAAAATATAAGAACACATTTATGAAAATGAGGAATTGGCATGACAGAAATATTGCATTTTTATTTCCTCAATAACTGTTGCACTTTAATTTCTTCTTAAACACCTCGGTGGTCGTTTTGGCATGGATTCCGTCGGTTAGGCAATCAGATAGTAGACCTTCTTTATCAGTTTCCTTCAGTTCACGCTGCATCTGTGACTCTAAAGAGCATGCTCGAGGTAGCTGAATTGTATTCGTTTTAAACACAGAGCGAACGTTTTCAATTACAAGAAGAGTCAGGCCACTGGATGGTAAGTGAAGGAAATTGGCGTTGGCACTTGCCAATCTAGAAACTATTCAAGTAAATAATCAGGTCTAAATGATTTGGACGATAAAATTTGCATGGAACATCGAAAGGATTTTCATTTTGAAAAATTATGATTTTTCGGAATGCCTTGGGAGCAGGATGGCCACTAGCAACCTGCTTCATGTGTGCCGCAAAGTACGCATTACCCAGGTTGTTCTTTAGAGGAGCCTAACTAAAAGGCAATTCATATTTACTTCTCACTCAAATCATCATGCGGGACTGAAATTTACATTTTGTGACCGGTAGATTCAAAATTTTGTACATAATAAATTCCCAGATTACCTTCCTACACTTGATGCTCTGTACGTGAATCATCAGGCATCCCTCAACCATATTTATCCAACAGTTTAATAAGCTGCTTCGCATAGTCCCTTGCATATGAAACTGGTACATTTATCATTTATTTTGGTCAAGGTAGCATCAGAAATCGTTTATTCAAGGTCGACCTTTGAAGGTCGAACTCGTTCAACAGTCACATTATTGATTCCCGTTTGATTTAAATTATTTTCCGTTTATTAAATAGACCATGGCACGGTCATTGAGACTACAACGGCTGGAAGATTTAGAGGGAAATTTATATGAATGGAAAGTTACGCATCGGTGTTGACCTCGGGGAGATGTAAAAGAGACCACATTGCCTGAAATCTAGGGTTACGGAATGTGTATGCTCTCTATTTATCATGTAGGTCACAATATAATTTGATTCACCTATACGAGAAGTGACAATAAAATGTGCACGAAACAAAAATACTTCGACGGGCTTATTCAAATGAAAAAAAACTAAAATAATTGGTGGTTCGAGGGCTCTCCAACATAACAACATGGTTCGGAGATTCATCATAGTAGTGTTAGGCAACACCATCAGTGAGACCTTGGTAATGTTCATGTTGCCTCGTTTAGCTACTAAATGTGTGAGAACAAAATTTCTATCTCTGGAAATCCCCTTCTGTTCTCTAACTCGACGTCCGAATATTCAGCATTGCATTCCACAAAACGATTAGCAATGGGATTATAAGTACGTAATTATTAGGTGGCCTTTGCTTGATTGTTCGAGATCCCTTTGCAGAAAACCGAAAGTTTTATCAGAGTTCAGTGAACAGTGATGCGTTCATTATTTCTGTCGTATAAATTTTTCAGGTGTGGAATTTATTATTGCAATGGGTGAGCTGCTAACACAATTCATCATGCTGAAAACTCAAACGATGATTTTAACGCGACAGATTCTGATTATGCTCAGGATAACTTGAATAAAAGTAATGTTGATGATGGCGATGACTGCAGTAAGCATGCGTGTGTATATACGAATTACGGATACAGTGAGCTAAACCTCAGAACTGCTTTATTTGCAACCAAGTGACGAGAATGTCACAAAAAGCGCACAAAAAACGTTATCAAGTCTAATTAAATGGTTTTTGGTTTGTGTGGCCCATATTCTGGTGGTACATGGCACAAAAAACGTACGATAACCATAAAGTTCGTGAATGCAATGAGAACCAAAGTCATTATCATTCACCCAGACGATTCTTCAGGTTTTAGGTGGTCATCTCTAAGGAGAATAATGCATTAATTATGAGCGTCTGATGAATCCTGAGGTAAACGGTTTTCGTTATATCATATATACCTAAAAAAGCCACGATTATTCATGCAAAGCGCGATTTAGAAAGGGCGAATGGGATCGGGTTTTGAAGACATACTTCTAGGATGACAAATGTATCACTCACTAAGCAAATAGCGTAATTTATCATTTCCTCCAAATGCACAATAACTCATTAAAACCTGAATTGTTTGATGATTAAAAACAACACAGGGATGATCAGTCTGTCAATATACTCGCTGAACTCGAAGTATTTTCTGAATTGGACCGCAGGGGAGTCTGAGTAGACCAGGACACAGTATGCTGTTTGGATTTATCCATGAATCCAAATAAATCGGTATTTTCGCGCATCAACCATAAATTATGATTGGTAGTCACCATGCAAGGGCGACTATATACGGATGCATATTTTCCAAGCAGTTGTTTAGCTACTATTGAGGAGCACAGAATGAACAAAGTGCATCATAGTATATGACTTTTGGAGTGACCAACATGTGTAAATAAAATAAAAATACGTTATCAAGTCTAATTAAATGGTTTTTGGTTTGTGTGGCCCATATTCTGGTGGTACATGGCAAGATTCAAGGGTATAATTACAGGCAGTATAATGGAAATCTAAGTTGGGAAATTCTTTATAACATTTGAAATAAATCATGATCATTTCTCTAGGAAAGACAAACTGATTCCCATCATTTATCTTAAGAATTAATTTTGATCAATAATCACTGGTATAACGTCGATATTTTTACTTGGAATTTCACCTTTACCCCGATGGTTATGTTACTTAACAACTTAACAACTTAACAATCCCAGATACAACATGCCTGGTAGATTCATTCATGGAGTTAGGGACATTACTGCATTCACTATTTTTTGTATCATGTCAGTATATATGAATGATGGCAGTTAAGGGCTATTCGGGTGAAGCCAATATTCGGTCTAGTCTGTTTTTGACCATGATTTCTAGAATCTGCGGGTTGATCTATCCTGAAGTACCATTTAATAACACGATTCACGTTTAATCCGGTTTCATTTGGTGGGAAACCAATGCTATATAACAAAATTTTGTCTTGCGTTTATCATTAAGGCATCCAAAATTTGGTGAGGGAGACCATTCACTCAAACTGGGATTGATCTTTTACTCATACTTTCGGAAGTCTATGACTATTTGTACCTGTCCTTCGACTGGAACTCACCACTTCAATATGCCACCTTGTTTTGCGCTTTCAATTATATATTATAAGTACAAAGCTAAACTGGCTACTTTACAATACCTCTTCTGTTTCGAGATCACTCGAACAAAATCCATGAAGCTGCATACTACATGGCAATTTATCGTTTATTAGGGAGGCATGCATATCGCACCTAGCAAAAGTTAAAGGCTTATATGATGAATAACCACTTGTTGGTTTTGGCCTTCACTAAACTAATCCAAGTGAATCTAGATAAATTCAGGGTGATCAAGTACACCGAAATATCCACATTCTATTCTGGTTTTGCCACTGCTCATATGCGCGCTTCTTGCTAGTTTCGTAATAATATCAGTTTCAGCGATTTGCACCCCGTGGTGATCTCAGTTTTGATCACTCGATCGCGTCTATAGCCAGTGCATTGTCTTCGCTGCACTGGTTATCTGAAAACATTTACGCTATTTATGTATCATTTTGTTAATACAAACAAAGTATCTGCATCGCGTAACTCGCACGTCTTTTTCCATTCTAAAGAACGGGATCAATTGTTTCTTAAATCCAGGTCATTTAAACTCCTTGTTATCCGCATGAGGACCTCTAGAGTTTGAAAAATAAGATTTAAACAGCGTTATTTTGAACGTGGTTTTAATTCCTTCCTTTTTGTGAAACCAATCAGTTAATGGTAACAAACAAACCGTGAGTAATTGTCATCGATCGATAAACGTTAACCTAAAGCAGCACACCCCACTTTGTAGATCATCTAAAATTTTCCCCTGTCTACGTGGGTCCGTTTCTGCTTTCTTTGAATTTTCTCTAATAGACGACCAATAATTGGAAATGTGTAACCGGTGTCAACCGGTGAAAAGATGTTTGTCAAAAGGAATGCCATTAGTTTGTTATTATTTAATTTATTTTCGCTCCGTTTAAATCACAAACTGTACAGTCAGTTGATTCCTACTTGTCATCGGCACTTTTGGGTCATTAAATGTCACTGTTTGATTATGTGAGTACATATCCACACGCAAACACCCGCTCAAATACGAGTGAGAGGATCACGCCGCTACCGACGGTGGACAGTTTGACGTTTGTTGAACTGCATGGTGGACCACAAATCAGTGGCAGGGATGTCTCGACGTGATGCGGTTGTCCACTGGATCCATATCATAGATTGACGGTGGCTATTAGGATGAGGCCTCAAGGGGAGGTGGGTGAAGAGTCGAGTTGACCGAACAGTACGGAAAGAGGTGTGTTGCATAACAGAACAGCTTTCAGGATCCTTGTTTACGCTTTGTAATTCAGACCAATTTTCAGACCCTCTTCTTCCCCTCCCAGCCCTCCTCAAAAGAAGTATATCAATGTTCAGAAATCGAGTAACACACTGCTCAAAGCAATGCTCTTCAAATAGTTTGAACAAAAATTATTACAAGTTAGTTTATCCTATATTCCCAAAAACTACACATCAAACTATTTCGCCCGTAAAAACCCTGGTATGATCAGATAATCAGGACAGTTGCTTATAAATCAGTGGTTCGCTGAACGTAACCACTTTACATATTTATAGCTTTCTCCCCATTTTCTTACAGTCGATTATCAGAAATTGGGTCTTGGTCAAATAGCAATAGCCTTAAGTTACGTAATCAAATCAGTTAGATGGCAGCAAACGAACGTCATGGTGACCGGTCTCTCCGGACTTTGGACGTTCATGTCACAGGACGGTCTGAGAACCATTCTGTATGTGAAGTGGACGAACCCGACCTAACTCAGTGAGAAATGTACCCTAGTTCCAAGCCACACTACCTAAACTTCGTAACTCACAATCGTATTATCTTCCATGAGAGCGAAGGAAAACTAATCAGTGAATTCAGGTAGTTTGAAAGAGATTAAAACAACATATTTTTTTCCTCCTGTGAGAGGTTCAGGTTCTGTGATTGACAGTTCCCAGATTCGACCCTTGTGTGGGTTCATGTAACCCCAAAAAAGTGAATTTGCACTGCGTCTCAGTTTTTAATTTACTTCTTTGTTCTGCTTATTCTGAAATTGATCCCACCGTATTCAACAGCCAACTGTAATTAGTTAAATATAGGCAAGGTTGCATCTCTACTGAGTCAAAGCGAATATTTAACAGGTACTCAAAGATAAAAATAAAGGAGCATATCCGGTTTATTTAAATTACTGAGAAGTTTCTTGGTATATCGAATTTGTTCAACAGCATCATCAGTGGTTTCAACTAGAGCTGCCATTGATTTATTAGAGGTAAATATGCTTCAATGACTGTCCCAGGAGCACCTGGGTTTATGAACACTGTAAAGAGAAAACGATTGTTCGCTCACCGACTCGTTTTCTCAATGCTATCATGAGAATATCCAAGTTTTAAAGAAGGTTAAGTCGGAATTTGATGTATCCAGTGAGTTCAAGCTGCAAAGAAGACAAGCTGGAGAGCACTGTATTGTTCCGACACCGAGAAAACTAATTTTCTTCAACAACAACATTCATGACAAAGATTACCCTTGGATTTATAAAATAACTATGTGATAGCGGAAACATGTTTTCCCTTTGATCCATTTAAATAAAACAAGTAACACAACATGCGCAGAATTGATATTGACCATCAGTTTTGTGTGCTCTCAATCAACTGTCTACGCACATTGAATAGGTCAAATTTTTATCATAAGAATGCCATATATGGACATTTACAATTACATGGAGTCAAGCAGAAGGAACTGGGTGGTTGAGTCATTACCGAAGTCATTTAGGTATGGATGAAAGAGGAAGAGGGGAATGTTGGCATAGAAACATTTACGTAATAGAACACGATTAGCAATGATGGAAAGAGAGTTAGACATAGTTACGTAATAGAACACGATTAGCAATGATGGAAAGAGAGTTAGACATAGTTACGTAATACGAAAAAGATACAACCAGAAATGAATTCGAATAGACGCAGAAAGTTACCCGAGTAAAAATATTGATAAATTAAGTAGGTCAAAGAGAGTTACGTAATAAGAAAATGAGAAGAGCGAAGTGTCAACGATGATGTAAGAGAACGGTTGAGATGATGGGAAGGAAAGGGGAGGGGAATTACCATGGTAATCACAACTGCATAAC
>UZAN01040540.1:9264-33480 GCA_900618425.1 Echinostoma caproni
CAAGCATGTTGCCAATGGCATAACAATAATAACAATAACAATAACGGGATGGGGGGAGTTGGGATACAAAACATAGTAAAAAAGGTGAAACGGTTAAAATGTAAATTGCAAATAAATGGGATAACAATTTTTTGTGTTTCACCGAAAACATTTTGAAATTTTTGTTTGTTAGTTTATCATTTTTTGGGGCACGAGACTTCAACATGCAGACCGTACAGTATTCGCGCCACTGATTCATTTTCTGGGCCATTTCTCTTAAAGTCTCTAATCAACGACAATCCTCATCCCCTGGGCCCCCGTATGGAACGCGGGCTGCACCAATCGAAGCCAACGCTGAGGCTGGCTTCTTCGTATCTCTACGTCTTGTCATGATCTGATAGCCGCGGCGCCTCTTCTAGCTTTGCCATGCACGTGCAAAGGGAGCACGGAAAGGTCGTCGATGGGCAGGCATACGCAGGCGTACGTGAGGAAGCCGTCGGAGGCGGTGTAGAGCGATTACTGCGGTTACCGAGAGAGAGTCGAAAGCCGTGTGGACGTCTAAGAATGCAATGATCATTGGTCTTTGATAAGCATGGAGGTGCTCTAGCAGCTGTCGCAGGGTGAAGATTTGTTCGACGCATCCACGACTAGTGCGAAATCCAGCCTGCTTCTTGCGGGTCTACTCCTCACGCATAGTGTACAATCGGCGGAGAACGATGGGTGCCAACAGCTTCGACGCCATTGGGATTAGGCTTATACTCTTATGATTTGTGCAGTCACTGCACGGGCCCTTTTGGAAGATTGGGACGACAATCGAGCCCCCCAGAGAAGAGGGGACCTGATAAGTGTTCCACACTTAGGAGTTCTCTAACAAGCTGTCTTTCACCACCTGTAAATAGAGCAGGGAGTAGGCTATCGGGGTCCGACGCTTTGTGACATCTCAAGGCTTAGATCTTACGGATTGCCGCCTCAGAGTTTGGGTCTGTTGAGATAGACCATGGGACGTGTGCTAGAATAGCTGTGTGAAATGCCGATGTTGGTGGCCCAATAAATTGTGCATCCGTTTACAAAGGAAAATCGGTTATCGATTGAGATAATAACAGACTGTACGGCGACGGTAGCTACTGTTAGATGTACAGGAAGCTGACAAAACCTTCGAAAATCACATGGAACGTGAGATGACCCTGATTTACTTTTCAAAATCTGTCGACAGATACACAGTGGTTTGTGCACGCGAGTATAACTGGGGGAGACTAGATGGATTGTAGTTTTCCGAGTCAGTCATAACGGGTAATATGTTATGAACCACAGGTATAGCTCAATTGGAAACTGGTGTCGAATACCGATGTTTGTGGGGGGAAATTCCGGGAGTAGGCGCGATAGAATTGTTTAACCACAGTAAAGGCAGCCTTGTCTACAGCTTGGGTTAGAATTTAAGGGTGACCGGTTTCTTTACAGACTCATTTGTGTCCGCATTCATTTGACTATTGTCACGAACTCGCTAGCACATCAAATCTAGCTCAATAGGCTCTGTCNGACACGTTTTGCATATGTTCGACGGTCGCGTACCGCAGCGCGCGTTCTCTGTGAACAACAAACTGACTGGTCATTCTTGAAACCCTAACTTGACACCCAATCTCCGGTTCATCCGGTTCATATACTAGGAAAACAAGAATTAGGCATGAAGACGAATTCTTTAGGGTGACGATTCCGAGATAATAGCACGTACCTCGGAGAACCAATCAAAAGTCACGAGTGAGTGAAAGATGAAAGCGAACTTTTACCTAATTCTGCTCCACGGTTCAGAACAAAGTTTTGTTATCGAAAACTGTTTGAACAAGGGGGATAGATGAAACTGGGGTATGCGGAAACCTCAAGGTGGATCAGTCAAAGTGTTATCGGAACAGTATATCTTTCTTTTCATTTGTTATATATTGATCAGTGTACCTACGATTCCATCGTTTTTTTTTCTAAGTTAGAACAGAAATCGCCATGGTCTGGCGTTTACTGTTGAGAGAAGTAAATGACTGGGTTGTATCTTACAATTTATGTGTTCCTTGAACAAGTCTTAGTTAAGTAAAGAAAAAACTTACATTAAACTTTAAAGGGATGAGTTTTTAGTGAGATAACAGGAACAAACTACTATGGGACTGCAGTGAGACGGTTGATCTGAATGTCTTCGCAAGCCAGAAAGTGTGTGTCGCCTTTCGGGAAATTCGTTCAATTTTTTTCTCCGGGAGCATCTCCCCAGGGAAATCTAAAGCCCATTTGTCTAATCGTGATCGGAAACAAGTGGTATTTGCGAATAATCCCCATGGGCTGAGGAGTTCGCTCCCTTATCAATTTAATGCATTAAAATTGTGAAAGATCATAAACCTTGCTACTCTCCACCTCCCCAGAGGGCTTCCGATTGTCCAGAACGCTCTTCTTGGAAAGTATTTGCACAATACTATATTCAAAATTGAAAGTAAGGAGAAAGCAGAAATGCACGAGAAGTGCTTCGGGGTGCTATTCCTATACCACCTTATAGTGAACTGATCGACTGGTGCCCGTCCCAAATGACATTCTGAAACCAGCGTTCATTCAATTATTCCTCATGCAGTAATCACTCACGAGTGTGAGCAAAAAATGATTTGGACAAGGAATATATTGAGTGAATTTTGTTGAATTTAAAGGTGATCGAAGGCATCATTCCCGTTCCTTTCCTGCATCAATAGTTTAGGAAAAGGTTTAGGGCATTTCCCACAGATCTAGAAAATAATTTGAGCAACTTTAATCGTTAGTTTGAGGTGAGAGGTGAGACTGGTGACAACCCCTTACAATTTAGTCGTTTCTTGTTTCTTCATTGGTCCCAAACTGTCCTTCAAAAACCCATAGTTTCTAAGACTCCCGTTTGGATAATTAACGTAATTATGTCACATCAGTACACAAAATTCATTTTTTATCTAAACTGCAGGTCATCTGGTGTTCATCACTAGCCATCTTAGCTGACATTATTTTTGCAATAAAAACCAGTTTGCCGACCCAGAACGTGGTTCTGACTGATTATGAAAACGATCACTTCATGTGTCTGTTTTGATACATCAGTTTTCGTTGTTATGGCAATCACATTTTATACCTACCCTAATTACCAAAAAAGACATTTAAGCTTTCCGTACTATTCTGTACATCAACTGGTGGAGAAAAAAGGTTAGATGTTGTTTGAAAAATTCCGTGGCGCACACACAAACAATGTAAACAACCGTTTGCAAACAATGCAGTATTCAGTTTGTGATTCTCATGTGATCACAAAACAATGCACTAAGAGCTCATTACACAATCAATGAGAGTAGGGGCCTGAAGTGTGATAGCGGGCGGCTAAGAGCAGCCTAACACTTACACTTGAGCACACTTAAATTACCTACAAGTTTTGGGCTTCCACGTGAACCCATTCTTGAATTTTCGTGTGCTTCGGGTAAGAATCCAACTCAGAAGGATCTCAATGCTTCGAACCGTAGCTACCAGCGCGACAAAAGAGATTTATGAAAACAGAACCTGTCTTCACATTGTTTTGGTCGCAATGAAAAATCCCTGAGTAGTCGGGCTAAAACGGTCGGCTTTAGATTTTTCATATACGCTTAATTGAAATCACTGTGTTTCCGTCACGAATTTACTCAAAATCTGGCTTGCACAGTGTATTCATGATCATTTCTCCGGAGAACTACACGTGCATCACTGCAGTCAAGGTGATCTTTATATCCAGTGAAGTGATGAATAGAAGACGAAGACAAGATCGCTCATTACGAAGGAAAATAACGCACAACACGAGAAATGGAATGAGCCGAGGTCCAACTACACGGACAGTACTGATGTGACCAGTCCTTCACGTTTTTTCATAAATCGAATGTATGAGTGTGAACAACCATTACCGTGCCATATTTCAGTGGTTTTGTATTTATTATGTTGGAATTAAATCAACTCGTTTCAGCTACAGTTTGACAAAATGTCCCCATCACCACCACCAGCTCACCACAACAGTAGCAGAAGAAGACAGTTATCTAATTGTTAGGGTAGCTACCTTGATTGCTTAATGCAATGATGATGCAATATCAAAACTTCAAGAGAACGAAAACAATGATCAATGGCGATATTTTTTGTGATCAAACGCAAGTAACAACCGCTTCTTGAATGTGGATTCCTCATCTATACTCAACGGATTGTCAGGTTATTTTTAGTCATTTTACTTTATTTTGCAACCCTCAGCAACGCATATTCAACGAATCCTTTGATATTCTATCAAGTATGTCAAGTATGTCATCGCCAGGATGATGACTTTTCACGTAACGCATTTTCATTCATAGATCACCGCATGTGAACAACTGAAAATCAATGCATGCAATGAAAGGAATAAATCTGTTCCATACACCGTACCTGTAGATTTTCTTGGTGACTGATAATAAAGCAGCTTTCCTACCACCGGTTGCAACTGTTTTACTGCTCGTTCCATCGGTCTGAAATGAGTGTCGGGTTCACAGAACCTGATCCGATACCTTGTTTATCCCGGTTACAAATCGGGCTGTTGTAAATTAAGCTGCATTCTGCAAGACAGCAGGGTTGTTATTCCAGATGAGCCGGTAACCCGTTGTGCAGTTTCTTTGTTGTTTTCGGAACTTCGAAGTCAGACTTACAATGCACGATGAAATGTAAATGGTCTTGACCGCTAGTTATGAGCCACGATCTTAATGTCCTAGCGCAGTCTGCGGATCGACGCACTGTTTCACAGTTCAAAGCGCTAGCCAACACAAAACCCCAAGGTGCCCTCCTGCACTGCTGATAATCGTGGGCGACGGTTTATTTGGTGAGCTTAGGATAACACTGATCACGGTTAGCTACCTGACTGATGGCCCACCCTCTGTCCATGATGTGTCAATGTGCCATGTGGTTCTGGTTTTGGTCAAGAATTTCCCTCCTGGGTGTCGATACAAGTAACGCGTTTTTCGGAAAAATGGAAAAAAGATTTGTTTTTGTCGTAGTGACGTAAATTCGGTTTACAACAAGAGTGCTTTAGTCCACCCGATTCTTTGCTTTTCAAAGTGAATTTCGTGATAAATGTCAACACTGATATTACGTGCACTTAATTATATTTGGTCTGTTAAAAGAAATCATTTTCGAAAAGCAATGTCAACAAAAATCGATATTTCCATGTGTGAAAGTTGGAATTTGGTCATCATGATAAATAATTAAATCTAGAAAGAATGCATTTTAAGCGGTATAATTTCTTCGATTTTAAATTTGTCGCAAAATTTGAAGTAAACGTTTTAAAAGGTTAACTGAACTCTGTGGGAATGATATATTATTAAATATGGGCCTCATTTTTTGCCTATTTTTTCGCATATTCTCGAACATTTAACTGTTACTTTGAGCGGAGGATCAAAGTGTAAGCGTCGCTCTGGAAGTACGTCTGATTTTGACAGTCAGCAACATAAACGCAAAACTTTCCCCCGGCAATAATTATCGATGAAATCAAGGCTCACCAAACAGACTAGACAGTTGATTTCAAGTTTCCAATTAGAGTGTTTAGCCGGATGTCTAAAATTAAATATTATCTAAAATACATTCATTTCAGCAGTGGTAACTTCAAAGTAATTTTAAAGTTAAATTTTATTCTTAGTCACTTGTGACTGGGGTTTTATGGATAAATTTTGGGCATATGGACTGGCCATCTGTCAAAGTGCATCTTCACACACGATTATCACTTGATCCAGTTAACCATACGTCTGGGATGCACTGGATTCGTCAGGAGGACATATCGAACGATGCGTTCGGGATTTAAATTCGTTCGGAATCATAGGGACCATGATGACGATGATAAACGAAACTGAATGTAAAGAAAAATAAAATTCTGGGAGGGGACCATTTCATTTTGTTAACACAATCGACCACCGACACTGTGAATGTAAACTATTTCAAAAATGTTACTACAACAAATTTGTTGCAGTTATTGAAAGTGTCAAGATACTAAAGGCGCTCTCTTCGGAAGAGAGTTTGGTTGGAATAGCTCATCATTCAATCAATTTCTATGCTAAAGCGTCAATGGCGTCAAACGGTCATGTTGTGAGATTATATTTCAGGACATAAGTTGGTCCTTAGAACAAATCGGAAGAGTGTTGCCATTTGATACTTGTACATAGGATGTAATAAATTTGACGATCACTACTCGGTCGTGGCAAGTCAAACGGGTTCAGGGCTAGATCCAGTCAGTCATCGAGAGAGAGAGAAATTAACGTCTGAGGCTTAGAGACACATCATTTACGGAATGGTGATGTATATTGATTGACCATGAGCACTGCACAACTGTTCCATTATTCTAGAAGATCTCACACGATGTGCACCGTTTTAATCTCCTTACATCAAAAGAAATGTAAACTAAAAAGGGAAAACATTGCACTGCCATTTCAACCCTGTTGGGTCCCATCAGCTATGTGAATATTCAACTGACGACCGAACCTCTGAGCTTCACCGGTAGCACGCGGGCATCTAATCCATCGAAATAGTCGCTCCCCGATCAGATCGTTCTTCCATGTCTATTTTGCATTTTCTTTCTGTCAATCCCCATGTGGATTCACGTGAATACTGACACTTCTAGACGTTTGGAAGTGTGGAATGAAAATTTTCCCACTACCTCAGAGTTAATTCTACAAGGGAAGAACATCGTATAAAACGTGAAATTGAGCGGAGTTACGTAATAATAATCATTAAGATAGTGCTAAAAATAATAATGACTCATTATTACTCACATTGCAATGATTGTTCATATTATCCATTCAGATTTACTTATCATAAGCCTTAATCCAGCCAAGCACATTGACCACGCGTATCAGGGAGTATCTTCATGCTGTTTTCTTCTCCTCTCGCTCGCTCGCTCGCTCCCACCTCAATCCAACCATTGCTCATATTGCCAACTAAACATACACTGAATTAGCTTGTTTGCAACGATGAAAACCACATCGAATACATATCGTAGAGGAGCATATAATTCTCTTCACGGTACATCCTGGTAGTTGTTTCAAAGAATACTGGTTCTACAGTGTTGTGTCCCATTAGGTTATTCAATAGTTGAAGTAACCACTTTGAATGAAGTAATGACTTTACGGGTCGAAAATAAAATTTTCACTACACATTTGAACTCTTGGCTGTATTATTCCGTGATTTTTGGGTTTTCAGAAATTAACCACATCGTCGAAACCCTTACCAACTTATACCGTATACCGTTGTGCATTTCACCTTTTTGGTGGAAAATGTTTTGTTTGAGCTGTAAGAAAAATCACATTTTCCATAGTTCACCCAGTGTTTCCTTCCACCCACTCGTATAACAGCCTGAGACTGATCGCCGGTTGCCAGGTTGGTTTCATTTCATTCCAACTGTATGCAATGACCTTTTTCAAACTCAGCCCGTACCCGACGTGTTCTGCACCCAAAATAATGCAAGTGATCGTAGTCACGTGAAGGCACAGTCTACCGTGTTTCATAATCCCTTGTCGTGTCCGCGTGAAACTCGTCCCAGATTTACAGACAGAAACCGAGCGTGATAGAAAGCGAGAGAGGACAGGAGAGGGAGCGATAAATGCTTAGTGAACCCAAACGATGTGCGTGGGCGTTACTCGAGAAGAGTCATGTGAACCTGTCTCGTTGGTGGTGCAACGCTGATTTTTCTCACCCGGTTTCTCTTCATCTAAATGTGCTAATGTTAAAGAAACGATCTAAATGATGTCCGCAAATGAGTTCTACGAGAGTATGAAGAGTTGTGAACACACATTTCCATATGTTCATCGGAGTGGAGGTAATAACACGTTTTCACAATCGACTAAAAAAATGAGCTGCATTATTTACCAAAAACTTATGTATCCAAGGGAAATTAATTTTGCCATCCATAAAGTAAAACGTGAACTTGCAGATTCACAGCCACTAATTATTAAAAGATTGTGATATACGTGAAATTAAACGGACTGTACAAAACTGTTCAGTTTATTAAAACCCATGCCCAACACCCTGACTCTCTACCATGTCCCTCAAAGGTAAGGGTTCTGATTCTCAACTAGAAGGCTTGTGGTTCAAGTTACACCACGGAACACAAATATAATACACCGTACTGAAGAGTTCGCAAAAGGAAAAACACAACAGCTCAGCGCCCGTGAGTGGCCAGCTCATCACACCAAAATGTATCGCATTTATATTCATGATGTGTTCATGTGGGCCGGAAAAACAAAACGCTTGGAACGTCTTCTGGGACCCGTCAGCGGATCGCTCACTCACATACCAAAAACGCAGTGAGAATGACCAGCGTGAAGCACCCTGATACTCGATTTTCATTTGGATGAATCCGATTTCCTAAGCTTGGGATGTTTTCGGAACAAACCTGCTGTACACGTTCTTGATCGCGCCTATTTCATAACGACCAGTTATCACATTTAACCCAGTTTTCCGTCTTGTGTGGGGCGTGCTATTCGATAAACCGCATTTTATTTGAGGCTGCACCGGTGATCGCTTTTGCTATTGTACTTGAGTATCAAGCTTCGAGCTTTTTAGTATAAGTGCCTGGAGCTTCTATTTATATAACTATGGAGTTTTATAAAATAATCCAGTTTTGTTTCTTTTCAAAACCTCCAGAAATTTTAGTTTTACCAACAATAATCGACGAGAAAATAAAAAAGTTAGTTGAGAAAATTCCAAAGCAACTTAAAGTTTCATGACATTACTAATCGCATTCATCATGCACGAAACCGCCCCCTGTGTGGATAAAAGACAGGTTTGATCCTTTGATCACGCACACTTTGCAGTGGATGGGACACATCTCATCCATCTCACAAAGAAGACTCATTTTGCCATGAAAGAAAACGGCCATTGGCACTTCAGCCTATTAGCATTTTTGCAATTCTGGTGTCCCCTCATTTGCTACATTTGTGTCAGAAGAGCTTGGCTTGGAAAGTATGCAATTCTTACTAACCGTTAATCGTTAGTCAGCTCGCTAGTTTTTGAATGTTTAGAATGCCCAGGTTCCTTAAACCGTTTATTTACCGATTGTTAAACGAATCGATCTTCCTGGAAAACGGTGAATTTTAGCGTGATTAACTAAGATAACAGCGTCTGTCTTTTCGGTCGACTGTTTCAATATAGAGAACAATAAGAATAATTATAAACACTAGGGTATGAAGATGTCATACATTAAATTGGTAATCCATGGAGAATTCTAAGGTGATAATCAGCGTACTCGCATACATAGTGAGCTGATGTTGATGCAGATGGAATCATCGAAACCAGTTCTGATTGCTTAGTATGCGCACCTCCCTGTAACTATCATCTCTTTCCTGTACTCCCATTCATTCAGATCACAAATGACGTTGATTGTATGCTCACAAATGGCACTCGAATTCATTCACCGCGCCTTATGAGCACGTAATCAAGGTTACTGTCTGGCGGATCGCATTCCATCCAATAACACAAGATGATCACTTTTCATGTTACTAAATTCTAAAATTCTACGTATTCTTACTTGGCACAAATTTTGAGGATACAATGATTCATCCAGACGTGTTCAAATGGTTCCTGGGGTAAAATTATTAGTATTATTCTCATTATTATTGCATTTACCAATTCGTTGAGTTCGGACAGTGTGCTAAACAAAGCTATGTACGAGATTAGTACAGGACGTACTTGTGACGGGTACCTGTCAGGTTACGGAGGCTCATATAAATAAAATTTATCCACTAATTTCCAGCTAAAGGCTGATTCGTAAGGTAGTCGTCGGTGTTTGAAAACCGCAGTTCATTAATGACCCATCCCATCGGATCGTATGCTCTTTGAGCTAAGTTAAATACACTCCAGCGCCTTTTCAAACTGATAACCAGAGCTACAGGCTGTAGGTGTAGATTTCACGCCTCTTGGTTTGTTTGACGTGATTTATTTTGTCCACTCTCTTTGGTGATCTGGTAACGGTTCGTTTGATTTACCATTCTCCTGCTCTGGTGGGGAACACATAAGCAGTTAGTAGAGCTTTCTCAACAGAGACCAGCTGAGGCTTTTGTTCCTGTAGGAGTTGGTCGCGCAGAGCCACTGAAGGGGTACCCGTCGCAACCTAAGGAATATATCACCAACTAAGCAGGGGATTTCGGAGGCCTTTGGCAAAACGTAAACTGCGGAATTCTCACTGATATCAGCGATCTTTGAAAATGTGTAATGGTTAGATTAGTCTACTGAGACGATTATTTGTACTTTGATGATACTCCATGCACTCGAGTTATTTTCTGCTCTAATTTTTTTTGCTATCAATCTATGGGTTAGGTGGTGTTACGTTGGCTCGAAAGTGATGTATTCCAATCGCACTAGCTTCACTGAACCTACGAACTTCTTTGGTTTACAGTGACTTTCGATCGTCTCATTTTGCCGGTTAACTGTATAGATGCTCGTCTATCACAAAATAAGTCGCCGATTATATGATGTTCGCCCAGTTTCCTGATGCAATTTATCAAATGCTAATCATTACACTTATGTCGATAAGTACTATCGTCCAGCGTTAAACACTTTACCGTGCCTGTATCTTGTGAGTAACACATACCGCAGTGTTCTCTCACCTATAAACAATGACGGCAATAGCGGTATACTGAGCTGACCTGCAGTTTACACATGCTGAGACCAAAAGCAAATTAGGTTTTATCTGCGATGGAACTGTGGGAATTCAACATGAATTACCACAGTTTCTATAGACTCACTCACGTTATCTGTCTGACAACCATACTGCTGCCTCTTGTGTGTCGGAGCACGGGAGTGCAAAGTCTTTCTTCTTCTTCGTCGTCTGTGCTAACAAAAGCAATGTATTGTCACTGACACTGAAAATTTTCTCTTGGGATATAAACCAGATGAAAACTGGACTGTCGAAGTGAAAATAACTTGAGGCAATCCACAGTTCGATAGAGGATTCAGTCGAGCTACACAAAAAACAACTTTTGAGCGCGAAGAAGAATTGTGACACATGTAAAATCAACTAAAATAACTAAAAGGAGCAGCTAAGAGAAAAAAATTGCAATACGTGATCTCTCTACAGTGCCGTAGACGCACAAGAGTTTAGGACTTGTCTTTAGCTTTTATTTTGGTAAAAATGGATGGAAGTAACACAAACACAATACAGTCCGAAGAATGCTTTAAAGTTTGTGCTTCCTAAATCAATTTGGTGAGCGGGCGCATTGATTCGGGTCACGTTTAATTTGTTGAAGTACTGGTGAAGCTCCTAGAAGCGAAAAACTCTAAACCAAGAGTGAAGAAGAGAGTTTTTCAGATTAAACGGACCCACCATCGAGGGGGCAAGTTCACTGTCAAACTGTTTGAAGAACTGTGTGAACAACAGGAGCCGGAATGTGCTGTGTGCATGAAGCATTCGGGCAATATTATGCAAGTATGAGCTACATCGCCCCTGTTGGCAGATAATATGGTGCCATTGCACTGAGGAAGGTTTAAGTAATAATTGTGGTAGTCACCTTATCTGCACGCCTTATTTTTGATCCAAATAGCGATCGACTCAAATTGCCAAAACCACTTTTACCAGAAAAAATCTACTTACTTTAGCTGACAGGTACTACCTTTGTTGAGCTGAAGGAAAAATGCAATAGAAAGATTAGCAAAATGAGTAATTGAAGAGCATTGTGTAAAACAGGATGACCAAGTGCAGAAAACCGAAGTGTGAACGAGTCGACTGACATCCAAACTACCAGGATGGCATTAGTTGAGACACAAGTGTCTTATACATGTACAGTTCTGGTTTATCTCGGTTGATTACATCTTTTCCATAAAACTCTCATTAAAAATGAACTTTGCTAGAATATCAGTGGTAACAGCAAAGCCAATCTTCGATGGGAAACAGTAAATAATTATAATATTCAGCGATCCGGCCTTAGAACAATTTGAAAATATTGGGTAGAAATGCATTAAGCGAGTATTTCCGTGACGAACTCGTCGAGCCAGTTTAATGATTTTGTGACATATTCAGTATGGTCTAGTCAGGGCACTGAATTCAGGTGTTTATAACCGTCATCTTGTGAAAACGTAATTTGTTTTTGATTGGTACACTCACTGGTATGTGGGTTCTGCAAAAGTAGATTCATTTAGCAGTACAGGAGAATCGCAGTTCCTGTGTTGTTACCATACAAGTTACGTGACCAACTATGTCACTGAAGCCCAGAGAGCTGAACCACAAACAGAATTGTCACCTAGATGAAACTGTTCAGGCGGAAAATTTTAACAACGTCGTTGCGGTTTTTGGAATTCGGAGGAGTACTATTTAGCTTATTACCATTATTGTCATTTAGGAGAAAAAACCGGTTGAAAGCATGATCACATTAAAAGCATTAAGCCATAACTGAGGAAATGATGGTCCATGTTTGAGATTGGAATGCGAAATGAATAACCGGATGGTCAAATATTGCTTCCTCCGCACTACAACAACCTGGCCCAACGGACTATGGCCTTTTTCGACCCTTATTTATGTGTGGTGTTGATGTACGTTGACGCACACTAGATTTGGACGATATCATTTCACGGAAATAAATGGCCCGATAATTCAAATGGAACTTGCACGCATCATAAATATTGTATGCACTGTTTTGTCTCAACGGATGGCGCAACGGCGGGGGGAGGGGAGAGATGAAGGAATCTATGAATCAGTAGCGTTACCGGAAAAAAACACTACTCATCAAACCCGTGACAATTTTTTCGGTTTCTCGAATCAAACATCACATTGTTCACTAACGAAAGGAATAACTGGTAACGAGCATCAACATATGATGACTACCATTGTCTATGGTCGGTCTGTAATCGGATATACAAAATAAGCAGTTTGTTGAGACAGATATAAACAGTTTGCGTTGGAGATTTGGTGTTTTTCCTCGGAAGTAATACCAAGTTGAAATGTGAAACCTCAACTTCATAAACTCCCATATATATATTCTTTTTTAACAGTAACACATTTTTAATCATTATCAGTAATTCCAGAACATTTTACCCCTTGCTTCAAACTGACCATTCTTCGTACTTCACTTTAAGGTACACACCAGTAACCGTGAGCTAAAAGTGATACAGCAATCCAGCCCCGTAGGATAGTGGTCTGTCAGCCCGTAACCTTCGTCGAAGACCTCATTTATTAGAAGGCTTTCAAACGCAGTTAACAGATAGTCAGCTATGTTTCTCTTCCGTACTGTTGGGCCGTAAATGAACTAACTGTCAGTGAAGATGAAACCTGAACAAACCTAAACTGGCAATTCGGTTCAGCCCTGGCATAAGCTGGTTGGCACAGTGGTAACGCATACGTCTTCGACTCAATAGGTCCGAAGAATAAACCCCGAACGAGACGATGAATATGTACTATCAGTGAGCTCCAATAGGAGAAAAACTGGAGTCTAGTGCTTCCAAGTGTATGGGTAACTGGAAGAAACGAGGATTGTGCGTGAAATTCAAGTAGGATGAATAGTCAACCCGAATCAGTATTAATCATCCCACACTACTACTCACAGATTAATTTGAGTTGAATTTGAATTTTCACATTTTTTGTACCGTGTAAATTTTGTTAGACCACTTTTCGAGCATACTGTGCATAGCCGTTGACGTACGCTTGTGTCGACCGTAGATAGAAACAGAGAGACGGACAAGGAGATGCAGAGCCAGTGAATATATCTACTAATTATAAATCTGTTGCCGTCAACGATTTTGTCCTCCTCACTTCGATAAACGTGAACTCTTCAATACCAATAATATTACATACTTGAACAGAAAAATGCGTTTTCATAGAGAACTTTGAATATTTTTAAATATTTTCTCTATGGCGTTTTTTACAAGAAAATCATTATTTCTTGGCGTCTGAATTTTAATTTGGAAAATCATCATCCCTAGATATCGTACCTGAAAGATGTCAATAAAACTTTACAAGCATGATCCAGGAATCATTGAATCATATCAACTATTCTGATGTAGGAATGACTACCGAAAAGGATGGCTTTATTTCTTACCGCAAAATCTGTAAGTGAACCATATATGTGATTGAATATTGTATAGTTGAGTTCGATATCTCTAATGTCGACAAAGAAGAATCAACTGCCCTCGTGCAAAGTGAATGCGGAGATTGGGGTTTGCTGTGGTAACTTCCATCGCCAGTTTCCTCTAGATATATCTACCACCAGTCCCATATCTCGTATTTGTATAACTAGTTTAGCAAATAACTAACTGCATAGTCAACATAAAGATAATTCTGTCAAATGAGATTATTTTAGATGGTAGTTTAACAACAAACCAGGGGGGGGGGACTATGACTATGGTATTGATTATACTAACCTCAATTTATTAAGTTGAGGTTGCACAGTTTGAATTGGTATTAATTTGAAGGTGGAATGAAATCTCTTAAGTGACAGAAAATGTATTTTGGTGAGCTATTTGTCTGGGTTGCAATCAGCTGAATTCATTTAATTAATCGGTTTGTAAGATTGCACTTCACAATATCGGATGGAGCCTAATTCAAATAAAACTTCACGGCACAGGTTTATCGTAACCGCATATCATAGTAATTGGAGAGTTACACAGTGAGGTAAATTATTTACTGATTGGTTAATATGCATTCACAGCTGAATCAGTCTTCAAAAACCAGCGGTGGGGGATTTCATCTTATTACATGAGGTATTTTGTCACTAAAAGAACCCGGGAAAGGTAAACTGAAAAGTTGAAAGATATCGAACATCTGTTTCAACTTCTTTGGGCGTCATCAGTAAAGCATGAATTCATCGACCCAATATGGAATCAAACCAGGGGCCTAGCGGGTATGACATCGACGCACTTTTAAACCGGGAAGCTGATCACATTGCTTCAGTTCTTTTTTCACCCTCGATGAGAAACAATTCCTCGTTTCAGACTGATGTCAATAATCTAAGCCTAGCTCTCTTGAGTATTAGATTTCAAACGTAAAATAACTTCTAATATATGATGGCCAATTTCCGACTGAGATGGTACATTTCCATCGCTCTACGGAATTAATGTAAAGAAGGTGTGTATCAGATTCTGGATTCTGCATAAAGGTATATTCTTTCATCGTTGATATGCTTCGGCTGCCGACTTCCTGATTGCTGAGAAACTCAAATAGTTGCTGTTCAGAGCCACGTTTGTGTGTGCTTGCGTGTGCACGGGTATATGCGCCTGTTCACGCATGCTCAATTTGCCTTATTTTTTCAGGCAACACAGCTAGGTAAACTGCAACCGGCGTGAATGAGCCCCTGCCTCGTCCACAGAAATGAACAACAATAAATAACTGCCGACACAGGGTTCTGTCGAGAACAGGCAATCCGTCCGCCTTTGTCAACGAACACCGGAACAGAATGTCAAAACTTTCGGATTTGAGTCTATTTGCGTAGAACCTCGATCGTATCCGGTTTCGTCGAAGTGACTGTTCGATTTTCGACAGACTCCTTATTTGGACATCATTGTACGATTGAAGTAACTGATTATTATATTTTTTCGCAAATCTAAATCCTCGTGTTAGTTGTTTTGACCGGGTGGAAAAAGATTCGTGCCCCGATCATCTGAAGTGACATTCCTGTTGGGTAAATAATCGATTAAGCGAAATACAGTGGCGTTCGGTAGTCTAGAAGTAGTGTCTCCTCGTGCGTCTGCTCGTACTATGGCGACCAAAATGCGCTGGTTCTGATGCGAGCGAAACCAAAAGCCCTCGGTTACATCCGTTTGGTCAAACAACTCCGCTGTTTCCGGGTAGTGGTAAGCAAACCTTAGAGGAACCCATAGCGCAAAGATGTTGAGAACCAAGTGGATCCAAAACCAATCTACAGTACTATTTTGACGGTAATTATAAATACTCGAAGTAATCATACTTAAGACAGTGAGTTTGAGCAGAAATAATCACAGAAAATATCCACGGTAATAACAAGGAAATAGAAAAGTGAATCATTCGAGATATATTTGGGATAATTCTGAACTGAGAAGAAATTCCTGTCCGCCTCAATAGACCAAGAACACTAATCATGAGGATTACAACCAAAAATGTTCAATATAACCGATACTAACGGTTAGTTTACCAAACGGTATTTAACTAAAACTGAGGTCATAATAGAAGCAAAGAAGTAGCACTCAAATCCATTTACACATTGACGCAAAGAACTTCAAAGGGATGTACAAGAAATATCCTCCATAGAAGTCTAGAATAGGATATTGACCAACAGAAAGACTAGAAAGAACGATAACAACATAACTGTACGGTTTCAAAGGGCGAGCAAGAAAAAATTTCAATTTCAATTTCATGTTGCATAGACACTAAATTGTTTTGATGACGAAGAAAACTCAAAAGGCTATTCATCAGTGAAAATGAGGTTGCCTTCATTTTTAGAAGGAATTGGATAGATTGGCTGAAACAATGGAGNCTCCACACCCGATTTGCGTCATCGGATTCTCACGAAGCAAAAAACAGAAATATCCCGGACTCGACTGCGTTCAGACTTCCGTCTCTCCCAAATTTAACAAGAAAAGCGAACGCTTTTGAGTGGATTCTGTCGATGACTGACATAAGAACAGAGAATAATAACTATGCAATTTAAATCTCCTTCGTCCTTTGAAGGAGGGATTCAGTTCAATCTATCTCCGATCGACCCAGCTTATCCTGTTAAAATCAACGCGATTGTGTACATGATTTGTGCGCGAGAAAAAGAAGAACGAGTTCATAGTATGACGATTTACCTTAACCAGATTTTTATCTATACTATTAGCCAGCGAAATAAAAGGGATAGAAAAATGAAGCATACAAGTATACGCAAATAACAATTCCTTTGGGTATGTCCATCGACGAGAAAATATGCCACGTATTCACCTGGGGTCCAGTCGGACAGAGTGAGAGGGGGGAGGGGCGGGGTTGTGAGCGAGTCTACCTGATCGTACTATGCTTGCAACAATGGGTGGTGACATGTGTCATGTGTGGAACTAGCCGATTAACTATACATGAACTACATTGGTGTTACACCAGAGGTCTGCCTGTATGATTACTGAAACAATCCCCCCTGGGAAGTTTTGTTCTACGAAACATAATTTTCCAATTATTATTACACATGGTTTTTGAAAGTTTCTCGGTTCTATACCATCCGCATCGCGTGCAGGATTCCGTGCGGGTACCGACACATATTATCGTTCTTTCTATAGTCACTTTTTGAGCCAATGAGGATAATCTCCTAGTTATAGACAATGAACGTCGCCTAAAATCCTTTGATATTACGCATAAACAAAAATTAGATTGATCACGCAAATCGGAACGTGCCAATCACTATGACAATACCAATTTTCATTATACATTAATTTTACATAACCGTTTCACAAGCAAATATTTCCGCCCATTGGATGACATGATTCTCTGCTCAGTCGTAGTACCTCCTCATTGAGAACTCGCGTATCTATGGTGTTCGATTAATACACGGGAAGTTGGCAGGGGTCACTGACGGTTAAACGGGTAGTGCTGTTTATGTCGTATTAACATGAAACAAAATGATTATAACTGGCTGATGTAGCTCACTTCGGTAGCGTGCTGGATTAACTAGATTTCGCGTGCACTGGTTCGAACCTTATTTGGCCAGAGTGGATGCGCTACGCCGACGATGCTTCCATCGTAACTGCTTTCCATCTTTCAGAAATTTCAGTGGTGGTTCACAAATTACAGATTTCATGGAAACCTCTTTTGCAAAGAACTCACACCTTTCGCGCAATTTTTCAGACAGAAACGTCTTGGAAAAAGACCACGGTTCTTTCACCGATGTCGTTGTTATCTGGGTGGTAGTGAGGACAATGCCTGGGTCAACTGCGTAATAGATGTGCTCGAAAGCAGAGTGCAAACGTTTGTGGACTAATTCACCTAAATCATTCCCTTTGTATGCTAATTTTAAAAAGATTTCATTCTGAGGTTGTTTTACAATGCCCGGAAATGATTAGGTCAAACTCAAAGCTTTATTATGGGCGATTTACCAAAGTTGAAGCATTTCATGCCCCATAGGATATTTACAGAATATTTTGAATAGCTTCACAAAGAGAAAGTAATAATAAAAATATGCATGATCACTCATAAATGTTAAAATTTTAAGCGTTCCAATACTTTATAAAGTTGCGATTTAAATTGTTCAACTGTAGAAGAACACACTACATAAGATGGTAGTGAATTCCATGCGCCTCATACTCTAACTGTAAACGAGTGATGCCGGCGCTCGAGGTGGCTGTTCTGGATCTTCACCTTCAATGGATGTGCCATAAAATGATCATTATGAGATAAAGTCAGCATAGAACGGCAAGGGTGGTTGAGTTGATGCAGTGTGAGATATGCCAAGATTAGGTCCCCCCCGAAGTCGGTGGTATTGAGATGAGTAGAGTCTCAATATTTGCAGTCATTCGGAGTGTCTTGTTATACAGACCTTTTACCAATTTTGTTGCCAATCTTTGCGGACGCTCTAGAGCCTGCTTCTCGCGGTTCAATCATGGATTCCATACTTGAACAGCGTACTCCGTGTGTGGACAAACGAAAGTTGATAGCAAGAGTGTGAACAGTGCTCTCTCGAACCGCCCGAAAAAACGTCCGAGTGGTCCAACTTGCTTTAGAGC
Organism: Echinostoma caproni; assembly: GCA_900618425.1. Classification (NCBI taxonomy): domain Eukaryota; kingdom Metazoa; phylum Platyhelminthes; class Trematoda; order Plagiorchiida; family Echinostomatidae; genus Echinostoma; species Echinostoma caproni. Next base: position 27,889 of record UZAN01040540.1, read on the forward strand.
CATAGATGATGCTCTGGCACAATGGGTGGAACATCCTACGTCCTCCTGTACCATAACTCTCAAATCCCTTCCGTCAGTGGCATGCGGTAGTATTTGGTTCCCCGGAACATAGGAAAAACCAGTCTTATGCCGCATGGAAATAACTCTCCAAATGGAAACGTTGAACTCAATGTCATTGGCGATTGACCATTGATCGTTTGTCGGAGTGCTATATAATCCTCTGAATGTGTTACAGTTCTCCAGATCTCCAGATCGTCCGCGAATAGTAGTGTATTAGGCCCAAATACCTGTGGCAGTTCGTTTATAAATGCCAGAAAGAGACAAGGCCCCAGTACGGATCCTTGAGGAATCCCTTGGGCAGCGGTAATAGGCTCTTATAATGAATCAACAAAGCGAAATAACATGGTTCTTTGTCGGAGAAACTCCTTGATCCAGTCCAGAAACAAACCACTTATTACATAGTTCTAGAGTCTTCGCAGTAGAATTTCGTGGTTTAATCGATCAAGTGCTTTGGAGAAGCCAAAATAAACTATATCCAATGGTTAACCAGCATCGATATATCCGTTTTTGTGTGGTAATTCCTTTAAGAGATCACTTTTATCGTTTAAAGAGTTTTCTCTGCACATTTCACGCCCTCGATAAATCAGTGTGTGAACGAGAAAAATTCTAAATTGCATCGAGGCGAAGATCGTGAAATGCAAATATTGCGCAGACCGTGTTCTTTCGGAAGACAAATATTTTTGTTGATCTATCTGATCGACGCGTACTGGATGCTGTCGTCCTGGTTATAGTGACCAGTTAGCTGGATTTTGAGACGAATTATGGCCAATCGATGGAATTGGTTTTTTCCGTCTACCTTGATGGTACTTAGAACGAACATGTCATCAACATAGCGGCAATACAAATTTAGTTTTGAAGCATACGCTTCAAGTCTTTGTTTTAGGTAAAAAAATATTATCCGCTAGAATCGGTTCCAGCGGACTGTTCGTGGTGGCTCCATCTATCTGCCATTATCCTTACAGAAGAAACGAAAATCTAACGTGCAATCGTGATAGTTTACTGATAAGTAACTCGATCTACAACTTCTTTTCATCAACTAATCCCGATGATCTCACGGAAAGAAAAAATTGTGAATAGAGATTTGACATTCATTGTAAACATCTGACATTTTGGAATATTTCTATGAGCCAAATGTTTACTAATCTCAAAACTATCCTTGACATTACGCAGAGCAATGGCATCCTGCACTATTACCAGAAGTTTAGCTGATCACTTTGCTAACGCGCTTGTTGGGGTGAATTGACCATACTTAGAATGGGTCGTAATGGAACGGCTTGTTTATGCAGCTTCAGCAAGCTGTACATGTGCGGTGTCTGTGTTTCCCTCAGACACAAACATTGGGCCACTGAATCATATATAAGGTTTGCCGTAGTTAGAGCTTTTAGTTTCACACAGAGTTTCTTCTCCGATTCACTTGGGTTGTCTGGGGTATTTTCAAACACAAACTTGTTTGGTTGCAGCCAGCAAATGTGCAGATTCAGCGAAATTACATTAGGCAAACCGAGGTTTCTGAATTATCTATTTATGATGAAAAAATAGTTTTCAACGTCTCAGTGCAAGTTCTCAATTTTACGGAAGAACCACGGTGCAAATTTTTACTTGAGATCAAGGGTTCTCCTCAGAATGGGTTGCAGGAGAAAAGACAGTTAGTGTGTATGTGACTTCACTTAATGAAATCTGCACAAACTAGGTTTTTCATCCAACATCCAAAGTGTAAATACGGTTCGAATTTTTTAGCCCTTCAATTGCACAATACAATGATTATCAAATCAACTCAGTAAAAAGATTTTCACAAGTTGTGTTGAGCAACTGTTCTTGGATCTTACTCATGTACTGGCTAATACCTCCATCAATTTATCTACTTTGATAATTAAGTCTTTCAATAGTTCCTGTGCAGAGTTTTCCTATTTTGTAGCAGTAAAACCGGAATTGATATAATGCCTGAACGTGATGGTTAGATATTCATGCAACGTGGGATACCACGTCTTGATATACGGGTTTGTTAGGGCACACTAACGAGTCCCCTTTCCCCGTTGACGTTTTGCTCACGAAAGGGATTTGGATACAGTTATCCACGTTCACAAACACAAACAAACACAATTCACGTGATGTTCTCGTTCTCAAAAAAAAGAGGAACAGTGAAATCAGGAAACATTCTCAACGTACGACTATGTCTGCTTGCTCTCTGACCATAAACCGGATGTAAATGGATTCTGATTTTTTTACGCTGTGTAGCACTGAGACCATTCTTCTTTCTCCCCCTTTTGTGTACTGAATGGATTAGGGAGGTGGGGGGGGGTATTGTGCTAATACAACAAGTATAACAGTTAAATTATTTTATTAGCAGTGCAATAAAACCGATACAGATAACACTCAGTGTGCGCGTGTATGCGCGGGCGCACACACCCAAGCAGAAAAATTTCCGGCATATTTTTCTGCTGATAAGAACCCCATAATTTTTGAGAAAGTGTACTGTTGGGTATTTTCTTCTGTGGTAAGTGTGCAACAATAGTCGAATTTTATCACTGAACACAGCGGGATGAGTGGTCGAATAGAGTTCAATATGGTTTTTGTATTCCGCGGTGAACTCGGCGAGAACTGGGTTGAACAAATACGCTTCTGTGTGACAAAACTTCGTCTCGTGATTCTCATCAGTGCCCCGAATACGTCACGTCGTCAGGGAAGTCAAACCTGACTTGAAATAAACTTTTTCAATCTAGCAAATTAATTAAAGGATTTAAGTGCTAATAAAAGTAGCAAATTAAATAAATGTTTTGCGTAGAAGTATTACCATATAAACACTGAACAGGAGGACAGTGCGCACAAAATAGACAGTTGTGATCGGTAAAAATATTTAGAGCTTCCGTTGTAAATTGACGACTGAAACAGCAACACAAATGGGTGGGCGATTGTACGCCAGTTCGCAAGTAAAATCATATTCCTTGAGAAGATTTTATACATATGAGCAAATAATTTCATAGTATAAAGGGAATGCCACAGAACCGTTCTTCGCTGAATGCATTACGAGGTGGCTCCGATGAGGCAGCCCAGGTCAAAGCCATCACCAATTTTTTGAGAATCTTTCAGTATAAGCTGCTTTTACAGAAATGATACTCATACAAACAGCATCTGGGTTACTGTAAAACTTATGAGTGCATGTGCACTGTCCTACTGGTTGTACTACTCCACGTTTAACTTTCTCGGTCTGTTGAAAAGACCCACTTACTGACAGGATTCCTAAATCTCATCTTTAAATTTATCAACATACGTAGAGGTAAATTTGAAAACGATATATTTGACGGATAACTAAAAGTATGTGAAACTTCCACCTTTAAAATAATATAAGTCACTCGATAAACTTGCCAAAGTTAAACGTACATTTTTCAATTCACATATTTTCACATGGTAATTCCATGTGTAGTGCGTTGTTTGCATGCGCTCCTTGGTTAAAACACCGTAGTCACGAGAGCTTGCTAGTGAATAATGAGAACGGTTCCACGGAATAGTGTACTTGCTTGCTTATTTAAATAAAACTGATGTTTTATTTATCACAGTTTTATCGTGTCTGATTCCGTAAAGTTTATATTCACAGAAATGCCGTAAAATGCTGCTGACTTACTCATTAAAATAGAAACGAATACTGCCGAACGTACTTCGAGAATGAGAACCCTTACCCTGAGATAGCCAATTATCCCAAATGTGGCAGGACTGGGAATTTTGTTGGGGAGTAATTGAGGATTTCAGTTGTTTATATGTTAATAGTTGTTGCATACAACAGTGAGGTTGTGAAAGTTTCCACTCGAGTCATAACTCTGGAGACTTTGGCTGAGGTGAGCGAGGACCGATACCTACATCAAGCTCACAAAAATAAGTTGTACTACATCATGTGTATTCGAAATGAAAACGGCCTGATTATTTGTCCGGTGGCCAAGTGGATAGTACGCTCGCGTTCTAACAGTGAAGTCTCGGGTTCGATCCCCAGTTGAATCGATGAATTCGCACTGCTGAGGAAACCCAATCAGGTCACATTAACTGTCCAATGCTTTCCAGCTCTTTAGGTCGCGCCTCATTTACCCGACAAATTCCTCATATAGACTGCAAATTTTATTTGCCACCGTTACCGAACAATTCAACGTTCACCCTTCAGAATCAACCAGCGCTATCAATCATTGTGACTTGACAGTAAACACACTATCGGCTCAGCAAAAGCTGTCATGCGGCTCGAACTGTACTAAAACAAATCGACGCTTAATGCGTTCCACCCTTTTGATTCGATGGCAGTGCAAAGTGTCGGTGAACACCCAAAGTTGTTCTGATAATGCAATCGCGTTTGAAAAAGAAAACTGAATAAAATGTTGATTTTCAAAAGTATTGTTTGTATATGCGGGATGAGGAAGAAGTTCAGTTTAAAAACTGCCTTGAGGACGACTGTCCGCGATGATCAAAAAAATATTATTATTGTCATTGTTATTACTGTTACTATAATCTCTTCCAGAAAGGCGTTTTTATGGACGAATACGCAATCCTAGAAACAATGCATCATTTTGCTCAACGCATTTCAAACTCTGTACAGTTCTGCCATAACATGGAAATTCATTTAGGGTCCATTCATTTAGCGTGGTAACACAAACTTCGTTTTATTTTTTGGAGGTTGCTTTTATTCCCCCGACAGAAGTAGACAAAATTACAAAGCGAAATAAAATGCTTTTTGAAAGAAAGGAAATATTCATACCGGATCGGTTTTGAAGAAACACACTTTTGATTTCAAGAATCAACATATAAAAAAAACTTTATATTGAAACTTTTTAAAACAAAGGCAAACTATTTGCGAGGGTGATATTTTACAATAAATCTTACATTGATTTCGCAGTAATAATAACTTCTATTTGTAGAAAAGTGGTATCAGAAGGCTTTCGAATTTCTTCATATTCACCTACAAATTTTGAGGAAAATGGTATGCCTCAGTTGTTTTGTCATCTTAAAATCACTCCAACAGGTAAGCATGCTATTTAGGAAAAATGGAACACATTTTTAACAGAAAATAATGTAAGGTGTTAGCATATTCTCTCTTTATCCTGAGAGGCAGAAAACATGTTGAGCACATTTGTGCACGGTGGTCATTCAGCTTGGACACAAATGTTCGGCGTCAACCAAGGTAGTTCGCGCTACAGACTAACGGAAAAAGTTGTCTGTAACAGAACAATATGAAAACGGAAGCAAACATTCCAGGGAAGCATTGGTGATGACCAACAAAGAGCATTGGACAGCATTTTCATCCCGTCAGAGACTCGACAGTAGTGCGTACATTTTGTTTCCCTGTCAGGAGTTGAACCACAAAACTTCAGGTTGGGAGGCCAGAGCTTCACCCTCGACGGGCATTAGGGGTGACTGATGTCTGTGAATATTCGAATGGGTTAATCCAAGCATGAAACTATTAAGTGAACATTCACTGACTGGCCCCGTAAGCTCAGGTCCATATTCCACTAACCATCCAAAAGACTTCCATACACAACCGAGAGCAAATTCACAAGT
>UZAN01040540.1:33905-49366 GCA_900618425.1 Echinostoma caproni
AGCAAATTCACAAGTTACGTTCGATTTCACATTTCGTGTAACAAATGAATGTACATTTGTCAGAACCATTATAATCAAAACCGATTTCAGAACACACCATTAATTAGGTGGCTGGTAAAACTAATTTTATGGTGCAAACGTGGCTGCTATTCTCCTGTAAAATTAGAAATACCGACTGGGGTGATTCTGATCGTAAAGAAACATACTGGTTGTCCGGGTTTACCTTTCAAACCGTTGGTACATAGTCTTTATTCTAAACTGTTCGCATCAAGCGAACACTACTAAGTAGATACGTCATTCATTTATGTGTTAGTAGTAATCAATATTGACGCTCCCTGCAACTGGTTTTAGTTTATACTCCTCCTGCGTTATCGTGGTCCAGTGCTGTTACTGGCACAGATTTTCATGCAGTTTTGACAGGCTTTTGTGAACAATGAGAAAAGAGGGATTGATATGCTAACATGCTGGCATAACATCCGTATTCCATCCGTGGTGACCGAATGTGAAAAGGCATACATAAAGCCCAAGTCTGAGTAGAATAGCAGAATGCAACACCAGTCCAATTGGAATGTTCATTTGGATTTTAAGTTTGTTTTTCCATGATATATTCATTTAGGCAGATTTCGGGGAAACAAATATTCTTCCCATGTGGGAATTAACTGAATTCTTTGTAAATTGGGAAGGATGGAAAACTTTGCACGATTACAAGTCGAATTTAGTAGGGCTCAGAACAAGAGAAGTGTGAACTAAAATGTTAGGAAGCATCGATCTGGTTGGGTCTGATCACCTGATCAAATTCATCCTTCAACGGATGATCGAGCGCGAGACCCCACAGGCAGAACGTGAGCATCCTACCCACTCGGACACCGGGCAGCTGATCAAACCGTTTCTTACTGTCACAGGATATACCACAACCCAAAGTTGCAAGCTTGTTGCGGACATTACATCTCACTCAACTTAGCATAGGCCTCCGGGGTTATGACACGGTTGGAAACATTCCAACCAGTTGGGTTGATGGATTCACACTGCTGATGAGACCCGACTAGGGTCAAAACCACTATCCATTGATTCCCATCTTCTGAGTTCATATTTGCTCTATGCAAGACGTGATGCGCTGTGTTTTGTTTTCACGAAACTTATCAGCAGTTGTTTATTCAAAGGCGGTGTTGTACCATCACATTTGCAAAAGCCGAATGAATAAAACCACCCGGATCAAGGATATCCTTGATTTGCATGTGGATTCAACCATTTTCTATTTGAGGTAAAATCTACTTTTCGTGTCAGTTGTCAGTTTTTTTATTAACAAGGAAAAGATATCATTAAGAATAGAATTTCATTGTTTGATTCATTAGAATCAACGACTGTTTTGAGTTTTTGCTCGCGTCCAGCATTTGCGGTAATATCACATTCCTATTCCTATTCAGTACTAGCGTTGTGAGGTACTATTAAAAGTTATGAGTAGTATGCAAAATAGTGCGGTTGATGGTTTCCTTCAACGATCAAGAATTACCAACACTATCGAAGGTAAATTACTGTATCTCAAAACATAATTACCGACTGTTCCATTCATCACCCGAGGTGCTGCCAGGAACTATGATGGTATGTTACAGATGAGATTTTTGTGTTATGTATGAAAAATTCGTGATGTTCCAACTGTAATATAAAATGAACGACTGCCTTCAACAGAGCACCGCCTTGTGGAATTATAACAGTAGTACGACAAGCTTTGGTTCCTCATATGAATGAATAGGTGCGTAAATAATCATATAGCTTGGCTTGATTACCGATGACCGAATTCCAGAATGGAATTTGTGAAGATACCAGCCGAATGGAACAAATAGTTTGGTTGAACAATAAAAAACACATATGAGCTACTTATAACTTCTATGTAATTTTTCAGTGGTCAACCTAAAATATAATAAAATATTACCCATTATATCGTTTCCATTTATACAAGAACGAGGATGATGTTTTCACATTGAGATCGGTAACTGTAAACAGAAGAATACGGTTTATGTTTTCAAAGGAATATATTTGCCCCTGTTTTCTTTTTGAAGCTGTGAGCTCAGGTGATTTGGACCTAAGACTCGTTTGAAGTAGATAACTTACTCTACATCATCCGCGTTACTTGAAAATCTTATATCACTATCTTAGTTATCAGCTACATCTATGGGCGTATCATATTCAGCATCTGTTTGAATAAAAACGTTTGACTTTTCCATGCAATCAAAATCGACATCAGCATGGTGAAAGCTACTTTCACTATCATCAATATTACTTTTATTCGTATTAGTTGTAGTCAGGTTCAAGATTTATACTATCGGCACCGTGTTCCTGAGATTCTACGTTCTAGATGGCGTTCACTGATAATGAGATGTGTCTCTCTACTATTCGTTTGATAAAAAGAAAATTTCCGTCAAATCGATGAACTAAACAATCTTGTTTATTAGAACCAGTGAGCCAGTCAGGTTCATATTCGAACAAGGGAACCCCAGAGTGGAAGCATAGTTTCCCCTTAAGGAATTTGAATAGCAAAGCCAAAATCACAGGTTGGCACAAAGTATTCTGGATCATTTCGATGCATCTGTACACGTGCATATCGCATTTTATGTGATCATTAATATGTGGTCAGAAAGTAACAGAACCATAGGCGGAGAAAGATTGCAGTGAAAATTACTAACCAAACACTTCGTATCATTAAAAACTCGACCCACACTGCTTGACGTCTCACGTTAGATTAAGACCAGCGACAGGAAAATTGACCAATTACCGCTACTTTGTGATCTTACTATCCTCGTATTGCACCTGTAACGATTTTTACAAAAAAGATATGAAACCAGTTCTTTCAGAAAATTCACAGTTCAAGCAAACTCTCGCGAATCTTTTGTGCATGAAACCAGCGATGTCCGGGATGTCCTGTGAGAATTTCGGCTTGTGATCATCAGATTCAAGATGTCAAATCATTCGTTTCCACCAGCATGAATGCCGACATAAGAAATTCAAATATATTGGTCATCTTCGTCGTTACCAATGTTGTCTTATGATTTGTTTGTGTCCAACGCTCCAAATGTTTCTCACGGGGTTTCTCATAAAAGAACTTATCCCATCTGAAATGATGGTGTTGCTCTTTTGCATTTTTCTCTGTTAAAGACCTAGATTGTTTTTCAATATTAGTCGTCGAATCCATCTCCCAGAATGCATTATTCATTTGGGAATGAACTCCTTCACACAAGGTGTGTTCATTGTTAAGAACGCCAGAACATAGTATCATGTTGGATTTTTCTCTTACCGGTTGCTTTTGATTGTGGAATCCATTGTTGATGAACGGGGTGGCCTAGACGTGTGTCCTCGCTCTGAGGGGCCAATGAGTCCTGTTGAGGCTATCTTCCGCTGTGAATTATTGCCTCCGGTAGAATTCGAGCGGAAGGCGCTATATGATCTTTGCTCCTAAACCTTTTCATGGATGATGTCCTAGAAAACATTTGTTTTGACTCGTCTGTCGATGGAATATTGATTCTAGCAGGGGATAGATTTGCTGGCTTACCATACGCATCTCCATTGTCTTGCTGACTGAAAGTGCACCAAAACTGGTCGAGCAAGGTTAAAATCTGCTTCCAAACTGACTGAGAAAAAAATAAAATTTCTCCCTATTTAATGAAAATCCAGTCAAATTAGGTTAGAATAGATTTGTGCACCATACAACGTGAACTTTTAGCATTTTGAACAAAGTACAGGATGGGTAATGATTGAAAAAAGGTGTAAAAAGGAGATGTTACTAATGAAACGGTTGCATAGTGGAAAAAATTAAACACGAAGGAAATAAGATGGAATTTCATCTGTAGATAAAAACAGCCGTCAAATAGAACGGATGCAAGTAGGTAGTGAAACAGAACGTTGACATTCAATTGGGTCAACAGAAATATGCAATTTGGCGATAAGAAGAACGGATTATCAACGATGGAATAGGGGAAGGGCTAAGATCAGGAGAATGGATGAGGATGTACACAATAATTACCACGACAATGGCAACTGCATCATGAATGCTTTTTGAATGCACAGGACAGGTTAATGAAAATTGCCTCGGCAAATCAAACATCCTTGAACTTCGAAGTTTGAGAAAGCTCATAGTCTTATCGATGCAGTTTCCAGGAGCCGGCAAATGTTTTGCCCCCAGCGCTTACTGGAGGCTTTTCTCCTCAAAAAGGAGTTTTTCGGAGAAAGATCATTCATTCTAGTCGACAATCGATGTTCAATCTTTCCGACCTACGACGAACCGCAATTACTTTGAAAAAAGATTGATGCATCTGTAGGTGACTGAATCGTTGAATCTATGTTTGACCGAGTTATAGAGCCGATTCTTTTGTGCATTATGGTCAGCTTCGTGGTCTATTGAGTAAACTCAACGATAGTATGTAGCCAACGGCCAACCACTGGGACTACATCCTCTCCTTTAAATGATACACTTATGAAAATTAGTTTCTTTACGATTGTGGTCTACTTTGTCTAGGGATGGCAGGTGTGTTATGTTTCTGGTTCCGTTTAAACGGATGCAGTTTTGTACATGTCCATATATGTTATTATCATTATGACTTTCCAAATTATTTGATGTGCGTAGACAGCTCATTAAGAGCGTAATAAATTTATGGCCGATATTACTTCTTATATCGTGTTTCTTGTTTTATTCAAACGAATCAAAGGTAAAGGACATCCCGAAGAAAAAAACAATGTATCGAATAAAGTATGCTTGCGCACAGTATGATTAATTGCTTAGACAATGAAAAATGTCCAGCTGGTTGAAAACCCGACAAGATGAAAAAAGGTGTTATCTTTGTTAGTAGTTTTGTATGCAGGGAAAATCCCTATTTGAAACAAATATGAAGGAGCAACAAACATGTATTTAGATCGATATACAGACATTGATCTTCATCAGATATCAAATTTAAATGAACTGCTCAGTTCTACAAATCCATCTTCTGGTAAAATCTTCAGATATTCCCACCAACAATGTAGATTTGACGAGAGCACTGGCTTCGCTTTTCGACCTCCTTAAACGGAAATCTGAACCCCGGTCTACTTGCATGGAAGGCTTATAGGTTATTGCTTTGTCAACAGGCCCAACTATGAGCTAATCAGAATTAATACAACGTTAAGATGAAAATTATTGCAACGGGGAAGAGCTTTAATAATTTTTGTGAGCTGTTTCTTTCTGAGTTGGGGAAAGAATACAGATAATGCGGAAGAATTCAAGTGGTTGCAAATTTTAGGATTAAGTTTCCGTGAACCGTACGTCCTTAATTCTAAAGCGTATAAGTACAATTGATGAACAATAGTATACACATTTTTAACATGCTGGGACTTGGAGAGACTATGTGATAGGGCAACTTTAAAGCAGTTCACAAACACAGGTTTGGGAATACATTGAGGGTTGACAACGAGTTAAATCTGGAAAAATTGTTTGAGACTGAAAGGGTTATGGTCATTAGCATGTTTGAAGTCGATAGATTCAATAGGGATGAGTAGGTTAGTTATCCACAGCAGAATGAAAGAGGGATGACAAAACAGTGCGATGAAATGAATTGAAATCAAATTCCACTGAATGAAAGTCTCACTTTATGCGTTTACCTTCTTAGTGCTTTTAGAGTAATGCGGAGGTTAAGTTCCAAATTAGGTTATCCAGATTTTACGTTTAAATAGGATAAACAATGGCTGGTTGAAGGTTGATTGTGTTTCATAATTAGTTTTCGAACATGGTTGCGCAACATTAAACGGAAGGAATTGATCGGTTCGATTTAATTATCGTTTGTCATGGATATATTTACTTAATCACTACTGACTACACTTCCGATTGAAAAATTTATTCTGCTGTATCTTCTTATTTATATCTCGTAATATGTAACATACACTTGGTACATTTAAACGATGATGAAATCACGAAAAGTATGCTCGTTCGAGGTTTTTAGTTAAGATTCAGATTGCGTTCATACTTCATCCTGTTTGATAGTTCATTGCCAATTCCTAAAAAACAAACCAAGTACAGCAACACGATCATCCTTGAATGATTTGTTCGGACTTCACCTTCACGCACAATCCACAGTTTATCGATTCAACCATACACTCAGAAGTACTAGACTCGGACCCATCGCATGGAAGGCGTGTGCATAACCAGTGTGTTAACCAGCTCATGCCATGGGTGAACCAAATTTACAATTTATGTTTGTTCAGGTGTTGTCTTCAAGTAACTGTGAGTCAAATGTGAATATCAATCAAGCGTGTTAGATATATGGCAACTCAGCCCGTAACCTGCCTGGAAGTCCTGACTTGGTGGGCGGCTTTCGATTGGGGTTAACAGGTTGTCATCTTTGTCTCCCTTCGTTTCTGTTGGGCCAAATGAACTGACTGACTATCACTGAAGACGACACCTGAACAAAAGTGGTAACACACACGCCTTCCATGCGATGGGTCCGGAGTTCAAATCCCGGATAAGAAGGTGCATATGCACTATTGGTGAGCTCCAATGAGAACGAAACGTGAGTCTAGTCTGCTAAAAAACTACGCAAATTAGACACACATGACCACTGCGTAGATTCCGTGGTGCCCTGAATCACATATTTATTTACCTNACTGTTAAATCAGCTGAAAACATGCACTGCGAGTTCTTCTGGTATCACGTCTACAAACTGATTGCACGCTTATCGAAACCATTTGCTATTTTCTGAGTTGTAGCAAATACATTGGTAGTAATATGACAGAACCAAGCGTGAACTGTTCAAATTGATTGGCGGGAATATTTACATGCATGGAAATGAAGCATTCATTGGGATGATCTTTATTTGCAAATGAGCATCCAATTCCGTCAGTAAATTGATCGATTGTGATCCGGTTCAACGAAATGCAACGCTCATTTTATCGTGGTATTAGCCCGTAAACAAAATTTATTCAGTTTGTAGAGCGTCTATACACGAGAATCTATGTGAATCTGATGCAATATTTCACCGGGTGGACAAAGATACGCCTGACCTTCTCACTGCATTCCAGCCACACGAAAACGTTGAAATCTCTGAAAATAAAAGTGTGTGATATGCAAGATACCAGGTTGAATGGCCCCCACCGGGAATCAAGATAACCCTTGATATCTTACTAAAATTTATCAGACTGAATTATTCCATTAAGTGCATTCTTAGTATGCACCAACTTTGTGCCACGGGGTGTGCGGGGGTAGTCTACGGATCAGAGAACGACAGTACTATTGCGGCACCTTAAGTTTTTCAGCTAGAATGTGCAAAGTTATGATGCTTGTGTTTATTTCCATACCGAGGTATTATATATATCGTAGCGTGTCGAAGTAAGTATAGTAAAAACTATCATGGCAATACGAATTCCTTGTTTTATTCAAACCATTTGAACCGCATCTGAAATTGTTTTACTGAAGTCGTTTCATTAAAATTTCTCAATAAATCAGAAGAGCTGACAGCTTGATCGAATAGACTACCTCACATCTGTAGCAAGTCGATCAGTTTACAGGTTTGTGTGTGTGTGTGTGTGTGTGTGTGTGTGTGTGTGTGTGCGAGCGCATTTGCCCTCACTCTGTATTTTCGGATCCAAGAGGAAGTACCAGACGAATGCATTCATCAATGTCTACGCGTGAGATCCTTCCTGTACACGCTAACAAATAAGCAAACAAAGCGAGGCACGAGATTGTACTAAATATGCGCACACGCACACACGAGCACATTCGTGCACGCGTGCGCGAGTATTTGCCAGTGGAATGCTGTCGTCGTCCGGAACTGGGGAAGTTCGCAAACATCTTCATCAGTCAGTGTGTCCAAGGCATGGTGCATTCGGGAATTGTGGGGTGGGACAATTTTGCCAGATTGATTTCGGCAATCGTCCAGACGGGAGCTTGAAGGGACGAGGTCGCAAACTTAACTGAGTGGTGGTGGTGGTAGTGGGAGGTGGCGTGCGTTTGTGCGTGTGTGCACGTGCACCCCACTAATCAGAAAACAATCCAGGTGAAGTTAGGGAAAATGCGATTGATAACCAATTTCATTCCGTTTCCATACGATTGACCATTTGGGGTAAATTAAAATAAAACAGTCTCATTCGCCTTAAACCGACTCTTACCATTTGGACGAACAGCAGAAAAAATCTGAAATTTTGATTTTGCATACGTGGGCCCTCATAGGAAAAAAGTCAAGGGTATGATGAAGATCGGTTCTATTGAGAACATGCTTTGCTTAACAAATTTTCAATAGAATTTGGTACAGTAAGACACTGGACAAGCAGTGGCTCATTGGAAATCTTTTCGACGTTTCCTTCTGATATAAGTGGCAATGCATGAAGCTCTTATTCTCCCCGTGCAAAGGATTGGTTGAATCAAAGTAGTTTGAGTGTGGTACACTACCGTGGTGTTTTATGACGTGTGCGTATGGAGTGGATTGGGTAAGGCGAGTGGATCTTGGTTACTTCACACACACACAAGTGAGAGAGACAGTCATCGACACTGATTAGTGAAAAGGTAAAATGATAAAGCACCCATATGTTTTCCGTATGTCTCCGTAACTAACATTCTACATGGATTCCACAATCCTGGAATGGTCAGAGTTGACATGGTGTTGGTCGAGAACACAGAGTTGTGATTTCTGCTGTGTGAATTTCATTGTCAACCAAGAGGAAGTTTTGAAGTACTAAATACCAGTTTAGTTCACTTCGGGCTTAGTGAAAAAAGCAATTGTTCCTTGAGCAATCAAACGTTGTTTTCGACATTGTACAATGGAATCGAGATCGGTGGTGTGAGGGAAGCATTCCTACCCGCCAACTAAAGGCTTTTAACTTACTTCAAGTGTGGATTTTACGAGGTTGATTATAAGTCGAGATCCATGGTTCTCAGATCAGAAGCAGTGCTACGACGATGTGACATGGAACGGGTGAATTCTCGCATTCGAAATGCATCTTGAATGTGAGCTTTTACTTGTGTTGCCGATTTTAGTGGATAAGAGAACCCAGGAAAAATAGAAGAAAATAGAATCAATAAAGCGAAGAAGAAGACTGATCTGAATTTATCTGAATCAGATGATAAATAAATAAAAATGGAAAGAAACATTCCGTCTGTGGGCAAAGGCCAGCACAGAACAGCTAATCTAAATCAATTCAAATCTAGTGTTAAAGAGCATGAGAAAATTTTCCAAGGAAATTTCAGATCACATAAGACTAAGGCTACGGTGACAGAGGGTTACGCTGATTGCAACATGGAGTGAGACAATTATTTTCAGCGCTGGTGAAAGCTCAGTGTGGATGTTCACACTAAATGGCATATTAGTGGCCAAGTGGTTAGGTCACCACTAGTGACCTGGGTGTCCCGGGTTCAAACCGCCTCATTGCCGCCCGTCTTCCCTATATCTGTATTTTCCCCAAGACAGCCTTTGTATGGCCGCAGCCCTCTTCCCGAAAGTTGGCTGTACGTTTGTATATTCAATTAATAAAAAAAGTGAAATACAATTATTTTAATATTTTTTTGACGTCAGGAAAAACATTTCAGGTTTTCAATATCCACAGTTATAGTTCATGATCTTTAGCGATACAGGGTAGCTGTCTCGGTAGTAGAAAATCACACTTGACGGTTTTCAGAGACACGGAAACAATCATGCGGTACGATTTGTAACGATTATTTCGCTCTAACCATCCTTGCAAGACATGACATTGATAACATGGTAGTTCCACGGAGTAAAGTACTGATTCATATCTATCATCCCATGAAGCCTCGTTCGAGTTTTTATAAAATTTAAACAACTGATTGAATATAGACGGCGAATGTTTAGATTAGCTCATTTGGCTTCTTACAAACCCCAGACACTGTTGATAATTTTCAGTATAGATTACACTCCGTCGGTTGTGTGGTTCGGGAGTATGTTGACCATCAACCCGGATCTTCGTGTTTAGAGTCCTGATAGTGAAACAAAAATTACATACGTCTGAGGAGTCCCAAGCAAAACGAAACACCTATGCAGTGCTCTTTGTCGTTCATCAGAATGATTTCTATCTAATTTATATGATTCAGTAGCATAGGAGGCTGAAATGAACGCTCATGGACTCTTTACTGGACTCCTGTTACGGTGAAAACGTTCTACTATATTAGTGATTGGTTGATGACAACCATTCACAGTGAGAAATGAAGATGTTTGAGGACTAGATTTAAAAACATTTGATGAAATCCTTACTAAAACTTTTCATATTGTCTTCCTAAACAAAGAGCATTATATCTGTTAACAAAAGTTGCCTTATTTGCGTTCGGCTCCTGGGAACAGTACTTCAGGCAAACCACTAAAAACGGTAACTTTAATCATTAAGGGATACATTTATTTCGTTTTAAATACCCGTAGTTTATTATTATTGTTTAAAAATGAGAGTTTTAAATAAAACACTCGCTAAGGTCGGTGGAACAAATTTGCTAATCTTACCTGCATGTATTACCCCGGTTGTCTTCTATTAATTGAAAACGAAAAAACACTGCCGTGCATAGATTTCCTGAATATATGACTAATGTCTTTGGAGAATGTCACATCTGTGCGGTGGTTGCAGCTGCAATTTGCTGATAGTGAATCACCTTTAACAAATTCGTTGAGATTGACATAAACAGAAAATGTGGCCAAAAAAGAAAGTTATCTGAATTAAATTTAAAAAATGCCAGCAACTTGAGTTGGTTCGTGGTCCAACAGCGGTAGCACAAAGGTTCTGCTCAAGGAAAGAGAAACTTGGAGAACAGAAGCTTTTTGGACAAATTTGTTATTCAAATACGATAAAAGCATGTGTTTTGTTGCATATTTAATCGGCAATATTAGTTAAAAAAACAGCATGCTCTTACACACGAGGCTGAAACTGGTGCTTCCTCGGAAAAATTTACTCTGGTGCACCAAAGTACACAATTTTACAATCCTGCCAGAAAATTTACGTCTATTTTGAACATCGAGTGCCTGTCCTCATCTAGACATTCGTTCATCTTCCGCTTTTCTACAGTTGAGCTCGTCACGTTGCACAGAGAAAACAATCAGACAACCATCACAAAGAACAGTGTAGAACAGACTAACCAGGAGCTCAATCCCAGGTGCAAACGTCCAGATAAGGAGGATAGGTTGGAGACAATTTCGGCGGCTCTGGAAGAACTGGAACTAACGAGAACGTGTTACCCACGGTTTTAGGTGAAGTATAGGTTCTACCAGGTGAGCTGCGAGTTGCATTGACAGCCTCAATCTTTCCACTTTCAGAGATCCTCACCGAGCTATTTTCCTTGGTAGGTTGCACTTAGAAACAACCGAAATCCATTGTGCTTCCACATAGCTAGTGGCAAGTTCCCGACTCAAGGTATCTCTATATTTTTTAGGAACAATAAATATTTGACATTACGTTACGTTTTTGGGTGACCGTTTGTGGCTTCAATCGGTCTTCACTACATTTGTAAGCATGTCAATTTCATTTCGCGATATACTCGTTATATCATGTCATCTTAAACAATTACAGTAATTGGTTTCCAAAGTCAAGACTATCTGTCATAAGTGTTGATCCCTACTGCCAACTGATGGTGATATTACTCATTTCTGTTTGCTTTTCTCGTCATTTTGTGACTCATTTAGGTGCTCGCTAAAATCTACTCTCCAGTGTCTCGTAATAGAATTTCCTGTTGCGCAAATCCACCCTAGAGTATGCACGTTCAACGCAACTCAAAAAGGCTAGCAGTGAATTTCCAGTAAGTTTCCCAAGTTAGAGTGAAGTAATAAGGAACAAATTGTGAAATAAGATAATAAAAACGTACTATCTCCATCGTGAGCACTTTGTGAAAAGGAGTGTGCGCTAGAATAAAAGGAAAAATTGCGACAAACTAACCAAAATTTGGGTAAACCGAAGACAAACGTTTCCGTCTGAGTACTGGTAACAGCATTCGAACCCCCCGAGATTTGATGCTGTATTTGACAAGAATCAGTAAGGAAAATTATTAAAAATAGTGTTTAGCTTGTCAAAAAATAAAGTTTATTTGATCTTCACGAGACATCTCACTAATTCCGAATTAGGATTAGAGAGGCAGACAAAACATAGTGAAGTATTTTCCTTTTCTAACTTCTTATAACGTTTAATGCCACTGACTGCGTAATGGGTGGATTTTGTCCTCGCAGTTTAGATTTTCACTGTTCTGTCAAAAATGTTTATTCGGAGAATAGATTTCTGTTTATTTTAACTTTCTTTTGCCTCGTCACTCCGGGATTCATGGTGAATAGTCTTTTTCGTAACTCTATCAACCGTTTAGAGGAAAAGTACTTAAATCATATGAACGGGTCAATTTCATTTTCACCCTCCAGAAAAGAAATCAACTTTCGCGAGCAACCCTGGAACCAGTTACCAAAAAGCATTGGGAATAAAAGCTCAAACACGCGAGAACGGAGTTGCGGGGGTGGTAGGGACTGGTGAACAAAATAACGCCCAACTTGTCGGGACCTTGTTGCTTCGCGTTGGGCTTTATCAACAGATCAATCAAGAAATGAATCACGTGAAATCCGGCATTAGATGCTGTTTCTACCAACTGTTCCCGGTTCGGGCGGTCATCGGAAAGTTTTCTACAGAGAATGATTCCGGATGATGGGGATTTAAGCGCGGGGGAGCGGGTTTAAGTGAACGGATTAGGGGTGATTGAGGGTTGTAGATGCACATACGAGTTGGGTGCATGCTTCATTTGTTATTTCCGGGACCGAACAGAAAATGAAACGCAATGCAATGTGCTTAAATGAATACAAACATAAAGCACACAAATAATGAGCAACTTTTGGGACGGAAACAATATATCCGATATTTATTTAATCCTTTGCTTTAACCTTTTTCGGTTTATTTTACTTCATACAATCAGAGTAAATAAATCTCATGTACACAAGGGAAAGGATTATTGAATGAGAATAAATTAACTTGGTGAACTTGCTTTGAGATGTGGAGTTCGAATGTGACCACCAACGCCACCAAAATTTTCATTTTATCAGCTGTATGGCGTTTAATTGATTGCCTTGATCTTTCCTAATGTCTTAAAATTATCTAAGAAAAAATTAGGCGAAAGTTTCTTTATTATACTATCATACGGCTGTTGATCAAAGTTTCGTTTGTCTTCAACGGCAGTTTCACATTATCCCACTTTTTCAGTTATCAAACGCAAGGGCTTCATGTTAGTTACTGTGCCTACGTACAATTCTGTTCAATAGTCGGATAAACTGAAATAAATCTCAGTCAATTGCTCTCTTTTATGTTTCGGCAAATGATGAAATTTCGTACGACTATGAACCAAATAATTCTTGGTTTACTTTCCGCGACCAGATCCTGACACAAAAAACAACTTTTGTGAATGGAGAATCGCATTTGTAACTGTTTCAATCCAACTTGTTCAGACATTTAGAAAATTATCAAATCATATATGCAAAACGTTTGCAAGCTTTTACTGTCAGTGTTTTATTCATAAAAGGTCTGTACCCTTCGTCTGACAAATTTTAAATCTACCAAAAGAAAGCAAGAAAGACAACTAAAAATTTACCGAAACAAAAAAGAATGGTTTGAGAATCAAGAAAAACTATTCGTAAATAGAAGAAAGCAAATGTTCAAGTTCGATCATTGGGCAGTAGAACTGTACGCGTATTGTTGTATTTGCGTGTGTGCTCTACCGATAGATACATTGTGTAATTGTATAGGCATACTATGAATACGATAAAGGGTGATGTTGAGGGCAAATGCTATCCAATCTAATTGGAGAATAAATTAAGTGATATAAGTTGGAATCAAATGATTACAAATCATTTTTAGGAATCACATCAATTAATTTTTATACTTTTTAGAAATCTCTCCATAACGGAATACATTCATTAATAGCCCTATTCCTAAAACTCATCAACTACCATAAAATACAAACAATTACCTTCAATTACTTTGATCGCTCTGAGCTTGAGCAGAATGGGCCTTTCCCAACAGTTTACATTTCTACTCAGTGACTTGGTTTGAGTTGCTTAAAAACCAGTGCACTCTTCCTACAGACGGCCCCTTAAAATCCCTTCGTTCTATATTCCTGGCATATTCCTCTACTATTGAATTCGTTCCACGATCGTTTCTTCTCTGGAAGTTGATGTCAGCAGGTTGTCTTATCACGCTATTGTCAAGAATGACCTGATTTGGAATCAACTGATCTTTTAGTGATTGAACAATCAAGTGAATTGATTAATTATTTATTCTCGCATTTTGACACATTGCACTAGAATGGACTCTCGTTCCCGAAAATAAGGCGGTGGAAAACGCACACATACAAAACAGGTAAGAGAAAAATAATGGAAAGATTTACTTACCGTTTCCGTATGATTTGTCTCGTTAAATTTCAGGACTGACCGCTCTCACTCGCGGTGCAACTGACAGACGCATCGAACGCGAGGAGAAGTAATGGGAATTGGATCGGGTTGTAGCGCGTGGGAACGGCAAGAAAAAAATCGGGATTGAGAAGATGACTGGGGTCATTGAGCATCTTATGAGCAAAATTCTCACATGAAGCGATATGCAAATTACACAATTATGTGATCAGAGTGTTTAGAAGAATAAGAGAAACACGGCTGATAATTACCAAACCGCGGTGGAGTGTAATCAAGACCTTTCTAAGTAGCCCAGGAAAAATAACGGGTGAACAATAAAGTATGATAGGAAAAATGCGTTGATAAACAAGGTAACAAACAGTTTCATGTCTGACGCGAAATTGCCGTAGGTTGCTTATTTGAAAAGATAAAGGATGCAGTTTACCAACACAAGCAAGCATATGAGAGAACTACCGAAAAGTGCTATCTATGGTAACTCCTAGGTATTGCATGGTATGTGTTCTGGTGATGGGTAAAGAATTGATGACTAAGGGATCCAGGAGATGTTCAGACCGGAAAAGACTGACAACTCATTCAAAGCATTTAGAAGTATTCAGTCGGAGACCGGATTGGTTCGAAAATGATTGCACTTGCAACAAATTGTCGTAAAATGATTCTATGTTCCATTTGTTTGAGATGGATTTTCATACGACCACGTCATCAGCATCAGTATGGCTGTTGGTGGGATCGGGGATGAATCACTGATGAAAGTCGGAAGTACGTAGGGGGAGAGCACAGCACCCTGAGGGCCTCCAGAATTATTCACTAACGGTTTTGAAGTAGTGCGGTTTGCTTTCGTCCTTTGAGTCCTTCCTGTGAAATAATCTTTTAACCATGACAATAATGTGGTGGGGCAACCGAATGACTCTAACTTCTGCAGGAGAAGAGGTCGTGGAACGGAATCAAAAGCCGAGGAATAGTCAAGGAAAACACAAAGAACCGACTTTTGAAAACTATCTAACGATTTGCAAATGAAGTGCATCATTGAAGAGACGGCATCCAAAGTACATCTATTTGGCTTGTACGCAAACTGGAGGGGGTCATCGGGAA
>UZAN01040540.1:49995-66591 GCA_900618425.1 Echinostoma caproni
TAATGTTACGGTCTCCAAGACTCTGAAATCGAACATGTGTGAGTGGATTGGTTCACAAGGAACGTAAACATCTCTGTGACTGAGCGAGCGCCATATTTGAGCAATGCCGAGGATAAACCATCGGGGCCAACTGCGTTCGTGGTTTTCGTAGTTTTAAGAAGATGACAGACCTCATGGGTGACCGGGTCTATGGTAGATAGGTGATCTGTGGGGTACGGAGCAAGGAGATCATTCCAAGGATAAATGAATGCAGCATTGAGGCTGTCCAGGTCAATAATTTTGTTCGTTGTCCGTTTCTTCTGTCCGATAAGCAATCTGATCCCTTGCCATAGCTGTCTTCCATCTCCAGCTCACATAACTTGCTTTGCGAATGAAGCATTCAGTCTTTTGATCTCCGCCCTAAAATGCAGTGTAAGTTGTTTAACCGTGGCTATTTGATGTATCTTGAACGCTAGTTCTTTTTGTTTTCTAAGAGCTTTTAGCCGTAAAGAGTATGTTGTGCCAGTGTAAATAAGACTTTCTCCATAGGAAAGCATAGATTGAAAATCCCGTTAGCTGTTCTCGTAAAATGTTCAACAGAATAGGGAAACTATTGAACGAAAAACTATGAGGAGATAATAGCAAGAGATTTTCTGTCGGTTGAAAGGTTTCGAAATTTTATGTTCAGTTATTTTGTTTGAATATAAACGGGGTATGCTTACCGAGAGTAAACTTTTGTCTAAGACGTAGGAGGCAGTGTTTATTAGACGAAATTGGGGCCTTCAGTTTTAGAGAGAAGATATTAGGGTGATTAGTAATAAGCTTGTCCAAAATAGCATTTCCTCTGGTGGGCGTTAAAGAGAGATACGACAGACCGAAAGAAAGTGAAGTTTGGGTTGATCTGGGATTAAAAACACCGACAATTCAAATTGAATTATCGTCCACTAAGACAGCAATGAAAGGAATAAATGCATTTTATAAAGAACTAATTTCAATTTGTGAGCAAGAAGGGGTAATGTATAGATTTATAATAATTGTGCTTCGATAAGAGGAAAACTTAGGTTGACATGAAACAGTAAGGCAGTCAATACCATAAGAGGAGAAAACAAAACAGCATTTCGGACTTGCCGCACCAACTGGAGTATAGAATATTACACTGCCTCCGGACTTCTTTTTGCTTCTTTCTCTGTCTTGTCGAAAACTCGCAAAACCAGGTATGTTGACCAGCGGATTGTCTATGTTTTCGTTGAGCCATGATTACTGTATGCATATCACACACGTGTTTGTGTACACGCAATGAGTTAGTAGATCCATGAGTTCAGCCAATTCGCAAAACAGTGAGCGAATGTTGGAACTGAGTAATGACGGACTCGTCATCTTCACGGGAGGAATGTTTGCAAGCGTAGTCTGCCACCCGGCAAGCTTTCGTTTCTTGCTCCAAACAAAAAATCCGGTTCACACAGAACCATATGAGTTGGATAACAGAATATTAATAAATATCCCTTAGATGTAGTAATAATTCCCTGGGATACGAACGTCGAGAGAACATGGCAGAAACCAAGTAATAAATTCCAATGCAACAGTGAACACAGACAGCGCAGCCAAAGGCTCGCATTATTTAACTAAAACTTTGGTGATTCACGTGTGATCAAAAGTGGGTTCGATTGCGACCAAGTGACCGAATTCAGTGAAAAAGAAAACTGGATGAAAAAAATCAACCAGTGGTGATGATGAGCTCAACCTCATGCCCAACTGATACCAAAGAGGCACAGATTACGTAACTATTCAGTGGTGGTGTTCCGGTGGTAACGTCACCAAATTATCACTTCGGGGAACGTGTGTTCGAACCCCACCATCACCGTCTGACTTTCCCCATGGCAGCCCTTTGATTGGCCGCTTCCTCCTTCCTGAAAATTGAATCATTGTGTACTCAATAAAAAGGAAGTGAAATTAAAAAGAGAAAATAAAGAAATGTCAACTTTTCTCGCGAATAAATTTAATTTTTTCTAACTTATACCGTGCTATCTTCCGTTCACAATCGGATATAATAACCTGTTGATGCATACTCACCATTTCAGTTCATTGTGTTGTACGAAATCCTTGATCTGACTGTTATGGATTTCAGCCACGCACCAAAATACCTGTTTATGTTAACTGCATTTTTAGAACTTTCTCCCGTCAAACAGGGAGAATTCCGACTCAATGAAGTAATTACCAACGATCCTGAACTCTTTATCATAGAAATCATATAATTTGTTTCCATCAGCAATCTTTGTCTTCGTCCTTAGAGCAACACTCACATGACAGTTTGATTTGGAAACCTTTCACTAAGCAACTAATTTCATCGGAAACAATCTCTTCATTAGCGAGGTCCTTTCGTCTACCTGTGCAGAATGAAAGCAAAATTTCAAATGAGATGATAAAAATTATCTTCGCTCTATGCTGTTCTTTCATGACTCTATCTGTCTGAACTAATTACGTAGCTCTCACACAACCGATTTCATTGGCATGAACAACAGGTAGTTTCTATACATCCAAATAGTTCATAGCTTTTAATCAGACATAATGATCCGCTTTCTCAACATATTAGTGAAAACGGTTTGATTCC
This sequence comes from Echinostoma caproni, assembly GCA_900618425.1. Lineage (NCBI taxonomy): Eukaryota > Metazoa > Platyhelminthes > Trematoda > Plagiorchiida > Echinostomatidae > Echinostoma > Echinostoma caproni. Next base: position 52,583 of record UZAN01040540.1, read on the forward strand.
CGATGACTGAATTCCCCAGTACTCCAACTTAATTTCCAAAATTAATCAAGTTTGATCAATTTTGTCTTATCGCTTTAAAGTCTCCGAGAGCGAATCATTCACAACCACCTCGATTAAGGTGCACATAGACCGCACAACTTCTCTCAAGTCACACACGAACCCATCAAATGAACCTCAGAAACCATTGCTTTCCTTCTTCATCACAGCAGCCACTGACCGAACGACTCCTTGAAACCCGCCAGTTGCGTTTTTCTTCATTAGTGTTCGCATTATATTTAACATCCTGGATCACTTCTTGATGAAAGCCAAAGGGAATTGTGTTCCCACTGTCTCAGTAGTACAAACTTTAAGACCGGTTCCCTGAGAGGATACAAATAATCGTTCGAATGTGCAAAGCATTTCCCTTGAGTTTGATATTCTCGAACCACAATTGCTGATTGTGTTTTCAATTTCCTTGGAGTGACTTCTGTTCAACTCATCAGCGATCTTTTTTCACTGATTAGCAAAGAAAAACAGTGGTCATGATCCTGCGGCCATCAGTAGCACCCACTATCACCACTTTTCTATCCCTCATTCACAAATTAGGACAGTTCAGAGCTCAACGCTGCACAATCTCTAGCCCTAATCGAAAAGCTCATTGATGTTTTTAATCCTACAGAGAAGTAGAGAAGTAGGAAGCGTGTCAAAAATGATCCACCATACATCTATGTGCTATTTGAAATAATTGGTTATTCAAATCGGCAAACCGCATATTTGACACAATTGCTTAGGAAATCTCCTCGGTTTTTATCTGCACTTATTATTCCGTGACCATCTGTTCAAAAGATCATATTCTCGCCAGGTCTTAGCACGCCTGAACGCTTAAGCAGTTTCACCAGTTTCATGTTTGATGAGAAGTTTGCCCCTAACAGATTGAGTGAAGGTAAATTCTTTAAAAAATCTATGTTCAACTATTGTATTGCTTGTTTCTATTAGTTAATTGAAAGCAATGTAGTTATTATTAACTAGTGAGCCGATTTATGATGTTTTGGCTGAAGTGTTTACAGACATTCGCACAAGCTATAAAAAGTATACAATCAATCATGTGTTCAACATCAATTTAGCCCAGGACTGTGAAAGGATATTAGAATGGAATTCCAGTTATTCAGTGAGAGCCTGAGAAATAAACCAACATTGAAATAACCGTTTAGGGTAAATAGAGAATGAAAGAAATAGTCTAATCCAGTTTTCCGGATGAATGGGGAGATTTGCGGTCCAATGCATCAACTACAAACTTTGTCGTTGTTCACAATGCACTGATGTAAGGATTACATCAAATAATGTTAAGAGAAAATCTTTTGATTTTTAATGTTTTGGTCATTTTCCGGTTTGAAGGTTCTCGTCGCAATCAATGATTATACGTTCTTAAACGGAAGTTACGCACGGGACGGTTCCTTGCTTTCCAATTAAAAAAATGGAACGCTGCTTTGTATCGAACAAAATAAACCAAAATCAGGTCATGTCGGTTTGCGTGAGGACACGACGTGTCACTTGACAGTTATTCAAAGCTTGACTGAACCGTTCTTTGATCCGTCCGAATCAGAAATGAACAGACAGTTGTTTCCGACATTTGAGGCAACCAAAGCGCAGTTTGTTTCAAGCTTTTTCACCCCTCGCACCATCAAATGGGGCAACGAAATATTATTTGCAAGCATGAAAGAGGTCGAAAGTAAATAAATATAGTTGCTACAAGGAAAGATATTACTGAGGATCAAAAGCGATGCAGTAATTTTGTTTTATCAACGGAATTAGGCCGGATACATTGAAATGTCAAGCTCTGATTCGGAATATTATTCAGACAGACCGGAAAGGCAGGAGGCAAGTAAACAGAAATGAAAACAGGTAAATGATGGGAACTAAAGAGCACCAGATGGATGCCACAGAGAGGTGCCAGATAGATGCGACCAAAATGCCGGGCCTTTGAATTCGGCCGCACTTTTTACCTCGAAAATTATGCATACACTTTTGTGGATCTATTTCTCATCAAATGGCATCGTTATCAATTTCAAGGACACCGAATGCTATCCTATAAGAGCACACTTATGAAATATTTGTGTTATCGCGCGAACCGCACCTCTTGTGAAGTATTTGAACAACGTGAGAAATAAGTTCAAGCGGATGATCAAAACACAAGGCGGCAAAAGGAGAAAACATCGAGCAGGTTGGCAAGTTGCTCTCAGACAGTGCAGCATCAGTCAAATGCAAATTCGTCTCATTTTAACAAGCAATTTTAATTCTCTGCTGGGAAAAGTCGAGGAGGTAGTAGACATTACACGGAAAAAAGAGTATGAAAAACTAGGGATTATTATGCTACTGGAACCGTGGCTGCACGAATAAATCCCCAATGAAATTGTACAACTGGATAAATATAACTTGTATCGGGTTGACTGTCGCACGAGTGGCCGTAAACTAGGAGGTGGTGTTGCAAGTTACGTTTGCGACAACTGGAGTAAATGAACCGCCATCACCTACGAATACTCAACAGATAAAATCAGTTGTCACGGCATCGAATGTAAGCCCCGTTTTTAGTGGGTTTCGTTTCATACTTCTTGGAAACTTTTACCTGTCATCCAACAATATCAGTGGTTGACAGAAACAGCTTTTATGACTTTTTTCTACCTCCATCATATAAAAAGCAAGTGACTCCTGGTGTATGTGTCGGCGATTTCAACAGATATGATGTAACATTCCCCACCACACGGGGTTTACAAAGTTTGGTACATTTTCCTACCAGACTCAATTTCTTTTTTACAAACAGACCGCAATTTTTTGAACTCCCGTGCTTCTCTGAGCAGTGCTGATCACTGAATCTTAAAAGTATGTCCCACTGTACACAGTGAAACTAACCGGTAAACGTTTGCAAGAAAGCCTTTTAAGATAGTGAGTCAAAGAAATTGTTCTTCAGAGAACCTAGAAAGGCTAAGATCCATGATTGCCACCACAGATTTTTCGAGGTTCCCCGATCAGAACCCTTCTGTCCTCTGTGGAAAAGTTATGAAATTACTTAATTTCTATTTTAACTGGTGTCGTCCACTCAAAACGGTTTTCATCCATAAGGACAGAATAATCACCGCTACTCAAGCAGCTACACAGGCGGGAAGAACAAACCTTTAAACAAGGATAAAGAATTCATATCAAGCGGCTTAGAATTTCGATCAGAGATGAAATAAATCGGTTGAACAAATTGTACACCGACAATATCCTAAAAAACTCTATTTGCCGAGGCATGTGGAGAGCTATCAACCACCTGTGGCAGTGACACAAAATACAATAAAAAGGGAACTATCGACGTTGAAAGATTAAATTCCGAGTTTAGTCCAGTTTCACAGTGCACTGCCCTGCCAGACTTAGTCATTTTTATGCCGGCACCAACTATCGAACCCGCCACAGTCCTTCAACAGCGCCTGAAAACAAAGTTGAATTAAACATCTAGTCCGGATGAACTATCACCCGTGGTACTTGATGTATGTGAGGACATTCTTTTAGCCCCATTGTCTAAAATATTCAATGACTATCTGATACGCGGAAATAATCCTGATATTTGGAGACTGGCCAAGATAACTCTCGTTCCAACAAAGGAACCTGGGAAGTATCGTCTCATGGTTTGCACGTCAGTGATGCTCAAATTATTCGAGAGATGGCTGTTGCCGTGGGTTGTCACTGAGTCTTTCGAAAACGACATACATCAGCTTGCATATCGTTTTTCACGTTCCACATTTAATGCCGTCACATCTTGTTAATTCAATAATTTCCGCACTAGATAAGAAAAGTGAGACCGTCAAAATGGTGTTCTTAGACTACCAAGCGCTTTCGGCAGTCTTGATCGATCGGTGTTCCTCAACCTGAATACCGAGAGCGGTGTTAATCCAAACGTTAGCAGATTGATCAGCGATTGTTTCACAAATAGAAGGCAGTTTACATGTTTCAACGGCAAAAAGTCCTCCACTCGCCCAGTTACTTTTGGTGTTCTGTAAGGTGTAACATTTTCCCCATTTTTCTTTTCAATGTATGTCAAACAATTTCCCATTCCTTCTGCATTCATTGGCTGTAAATACTGAAATGACGTTGTTTTAGGTTGCAAAGCATCCATCCCTGAAGAGGCTTTAGATATTTAAAGCAAGCTAAACGAAGTTGTTACTTGGTCCTTGTCCCTTTCTCTCGCAATAAATGCCTCTAAATGTCAGGATGTTGTATTTTCCCTCTTGACCGATGTACAATATTTTCAGCCTACACAGATAGGTTCCCCACCCTCTCAGCAAATCATGAATCCGTACCAAAATCAACAATGGTAAAATACCTTTGCTTCACTTTCTCACCAAATTTATCATGGTAAATGTATGTTCAGAACACATTCTGTAAAGTTAGAAAGCTTTTATATTTCTCACTCCGGTGGAGAAAACTTTCTGTTCCCCATAAGCTGGTTGTTAGGTTTGTGAATGCGTGCATGCTACTCCACTGGTTGTATTGTTCCCCAGTGATTTTTCCCGGTATTTTGAAGAAATCTTTGAAACATATCTCCAAATGTAGTGGCATTGTCAGATATAAACTCGCCGATTCTGTCATAGACAGACACCTACAAGCATGTGAAAATTCCACAGCCAAAATACTCTCGGACACTTAGCACCCAGTACACAACGAATTTGCAATAGCTGTATCTACATCATCCACAAGCTCAAGATAGAAACTCTTATTTGCACGTACCTCTTCTTATTGTAATTCTGTTTTACCATGTCTAACACGTCTACTTATCGACTACAAGAAAATTCACACAGAATTGCGCAAATGCTTGCTTTATTGACAAACATAACCTACTGCTTTCAGTTTTATTATGTATAATTTTGTAAATTTGAACCCAAAAATATGGTGTGAATGCTGAAAATTCACCCACCCGGGTGCATAAAGCCACTACTGGTTTAAACTCACATGATCATACCTCGTGGACATCCCATAGCATTTTTTCCTAATTTTTCATATTGACCGGGACGCAAACCACAGATTCACACCTCTTTTGTCTCTGTTCCATCAAACGTTTTTCTTGTTCATAAAGATTATTGTACCACGATTTGCTTAGCAAACGGTCTGGATTAAGATAAGTGTGAAAATAAATGAATAAACAAAATATCTCTGTTACATAAACATAATTCACAACGAGATTTCCGCAAAGGCGTGGCTTATCGTTTAAAATAACCTTTGCAGGATTTGTGTTCCTAGTCTTATATACCTTTTTTTGCAAACACTGCATTCTACTAAGTTCCCTGGTATTGTACTGTATAGCAATGTATTATAACGGCTTGCAGGGAGAACGGTGCCTTTAGTTCCGTCAAAAGTATCTTCACTGTTCAAAATAAATAAAAAATGGTAACATTTTCACAAGCAACAATAATGACGCAAAGATCATCTCTATAGATAGTGTAGGACCATCTTGTCAGTTGGAGCGAAAACCAAATAGAGTCATGTTGACTTCGGAAAAAAACACAACTACTCTGATGGACTCCGCATTACTGATTTACAATATCGAACTAGCGTTGATTGATTTTATTATTCGAATCATTCTCAAGAAGTATTACTCCAACCATCAAAATAAGGTGATAAGGAAACTAATTTACCCCAGACCTCAGAGAAGTGCTGATCGTTGAACGGATTCGGAAGCAGAGTAATCTTAAGGGAATGTACAACAAACGGAATTTTGCGAACTGCTTTATGCCTCACAGATAGACTGTATTAGTGAAGAGATCTTGTATAACGTACAGACATTTGGATCATAAACAAGTCAAAATCAATCACTGAGAAGATTAACAGTGAACCTCAAAATGTTATGAAACACGTACAGTGTTAGTATAAACCCAGAGGAAATAAATCGTTTTAATGTAAGCACTTGGATTTAGGAACAGTGGCATTGATAAAACGGAGTGAAGGTTTGAAAAAGGATCTAATAATATCTTCTGAATCGCAGTTTATTACCTGAAGTTTGTCTCTGGAGATTCTTTCGTGATGTGCTTCGGTCTTGGCACTGCGAGTGAGAGCGGCCAGCCCTGAAATTTAAGGAGACAAATCATAGGGAAACAGTAAATGAAGTTCTTACGGTAGCAAGGTTGGATTAGCCCTTTCGATTGTTAAGAGGCACCAGGCACTCTTTGGTGTGGCTTTCATTCCTTGGGGATCGTTGATTTCCCAATAGTGCCTAGTGCCTCTTAACAATCGAATGAGTGAATCCAAGCTCGCTACCGTAAAACTGGTTCAGCCATTTGCACATAGTTAGGACTGTCGACCGTGTAGCTCAGGAGTAAGGATTTGAAGTCCCAATCCGAAGGCTCGTGGTTCGAGTCCTGACAGGAAAGCACTGATGATGAGTCTCAAACAGGACGAAACAGCTGTGCAGTGCTCTTTGTTGGTTATCGCAAACATTTCCATCGCTTTTAAATGCATATAAACAGTGAGAAATCAACGATCTCCCAAGGAGTGAAACCACACATCCAAGAATGTCTGGAGCATATTTGTTCCGTATTTTCTTTTCTTGGGAGGGGGGAGATTACTTTTCCACATTCAGTAGTTTCTTCCTTAGACATGCAAACCAGGTCGCTAAAAGTAGCTGAAAAACAAAACTTATCTTCCGATTGACCATCTTTCAGACTTTAATTCCATACGCACAATCCTCATTTCATTTGCAATTTTGGTCAGCCCTAGCGTGAACTGATTGACACAGTGTTGTAACATGGATTCCTTGCGATCGGTCCGAAGTGCTAACATAGAAATGACGAAAAGCATGCACTACTGATTAACTCCAACGAGAGCGAAACTCGAACTTCCCGACTGCATGGTAGAATAAGCTAACTGAAGGTCGGATGTGCAGATAATGTCTGAGGGGTGATCAGTTTAAAGCATTATCCGAAATCACTACTCACGAGTAACTTTTACATCAATGTGGAATAACAATTATCTAATAGAACATAATCCTATGATTGTCATTGGTGGCTTGGTGGTAACGCCACTAGATTATCAACTCGGAGGTCGTGCGTTTGAATCCTGTCAGCATCACCTGGCCTTCCGTATTACGTGTTTCATAGCAGCTCTTTCATTGCTCTTCTCCTCTTGCCTGAAAATTGAACAACTCAAGGTATTCAATAAAAGGAATTAGAAGAAACAAAAATACACAAACATCATTCATTCAGAAACCTTCTAAATACAATGGTTTGCCCCGTCGTCGTGCTCCTTTCGGTGATCAAAAATAATCATCCAGAATTACCAGCGGTGCTGAAAATGTAAACGATACAATTGAACAAGAAAATTATATCTCCCCATTAGCTCGTTTGACATTCCTGTTGTTTGCGCTAGTTACCATCGAGCCATAATTTGCACGGTTTTTATAAACTCCAAATAGCGTACTAGGGTTGGGTAGATGTTTCACTGCTATAACCTGACTTTGCTAAAAGAGTTTCCTTTATAACATGGGAAAGTTAACTTGCAACTCGAAGGAATGAGAAAATCGTATTCAGAACCAGTTGCTTGGTACAAATAGCTTTTGAAAGACGAAATCAATGTGTAGTTGTATCAATTCAGCGCCTCATGAGCTGATCAAATGTTGTATTTTCAAACAGCGCTTATTATTGAGTTTGCGAGAAGTTAGCGGTACAACCCATTTGTTTCTGTTAGCTTCTTTTCCTTCTATCAGCATGCAATTCCTTAATCATTTCATGCACTCTTATTCACCAGCATACTTTGCCTTATTAGCGTTCCCATTCTTTAATGTTTGATCATTACTGAATGGGGAAAAGAGAGCCATTTTTAAAGTTTGATATAATGCGGAAGGATTGTAGCTTGGAAAACGGATGTTGTTGGTGGGTTCTCCGAAATGCAAATGTTGTTTGCAGTTGAATTACCTGGCTTCAAAACGTCTGCGGACAAATCTTCCAGCTCAGATCGCTTACCAAACCAACAGAAGTTCAAAATCATAAGGCACAGAGAATACCGGCTGAACATAACTCGGATTGTATTCTCCCTGGTACACAACAAACACCCACAATACAGATGTACACTTAAAACAGTCATTACATTCCAGTTCAATGAGGAAATTTAAGAGTTGCAGTTGTCTAGAAGTAAAATGTAATATTGATCAGATCCGTCGAGATATTTTGTGGAGTAAATATCTAAGGAGCAGATGAAGCTGATAACTATTTATAAAAAAAGCATTTACTTCTAATAAAATATTCCGGAAACCGGAGGAAATAAGTCTCTAACCACCAAACCGAAGTAGTGGAATGGTGTATTACATCCTATTTTTGAACCATAGGTCTTGTGTTCGAATATCACAATCGTTAACCCAAAAGCTCATCGTTTTTCTCTGAGTCTTTGGATTGGCCTCTTTATTTTTCACATTTGACTTCAACCTTTTTCTTTTATTAGTTGATCGTGGTGACAATGCCTGGAACATTTTCATCATGTTTGGCGGATTAAAGAGTCTGCTTGATCGGTCGAAAAGCAAATTATTGTTGAATTCTCAAAGCGCAAATTTCCACTTACTGTGAGTCGCCTAAAATCTAAAAAAACTGCGACTCTTGCAACAAATCTGTTATAGAGAAAAATGCCACATTGGAGTACTGAGTGACCTTGGGAAGGCCTTGCTTTAGGGTTCTAGTGTTAGAGACAGGCAGTCCCAAGTACAGTACAACCCTTCCCCCGCGACACACACATAGAATGTCTCTAGCGGAAAAAACAGCGGGCACGGATCCGACGGAATTGACAACGTTCAGTACATTACATTAAAGGTCAGGATAGAAAGCGTAATTGATAAGTGAAGATAAGCGAAATGGATTTGACATTTGTTTTGCCAAATTTCATATAGTTTAAGCAAAAGCGTCATCAGAAACCCGGACAGTTGCTAAGATAAGAAATCAAACTACTGCTCAGACAATTGTCGCACAAGTAGTTTATTGGCAATTAAACGTGACGAATCACATGATGGACTATTATGCTCCGGTTAGGGAAACCTTTAGGTTTTGCTGAACAATTGTAAGCTGTCTTGGATTTTTCACCTGCCTAACTCCATTATTAATCTGATGTTCTTTGAAGGACTAAGTTGAGAAGTGAACTCGACTACATGATTAGTTTTGTCAAACGCAATGCAAATAACCAGGAATTGAAAATTTACGAAGAATGTGAAAGCCTTTTTGGTCTTATTCAATCTCAGCTGTGGCATAGGTCCAAACGAACGACGGTCATCAAAAAGGTTCAAAGGACTGTATAGCTCTTTGTAGGTTACCAATTCAGGATTGTATTGCTGTGCCAATGACGAAATTTGGCCAATCAATTTAATTGTTTCACTGAAGCTGGGCCTTGTTTCGAATGACAACAAAGCTGCTTATCACCACAATCGAGTAGCAAAAGCAGGGATCAATCCGGGAACATTTGGATCACATCAATGAAAGTAACGTAGAGTACTTGAATAAGCATAAACCAAATTAAAGTCATATTTCCACTACGCGTTTAGTGCCATAAAAAATACTATTTTGGACAAATTTACTCTCATCTTGTGAATCGTAGCCAGGCAGACCTTGCGCACAATTAAACATGAAGTGGGATACGCCAGATGATTGTATATGAAGTCGAACTGTTGAAATGTTTTATCGCTCATTGTCCGACTTCTAGGGGAATGAGAATATTTAATTTTCTGATGACCGTTTCTCTTCCAATTACTGGTATTGCTAACTGCTTCTATATTCAGCTCAGTTGCATAAAGGATCCAGAAATCGGAAAACGTATTTTGAAAAATCGAGATCACGTATGACGTAGGCTAACAAATTTCTTCGTATCAGCGTAATCTAAAGGTATAACTGCAAATGATGTTCATGAAATCTGTCAATAATTGCAATAAAAACTGCTTGAGATTTTACTGTTTTGTTTAATTTGTTAATTTGTTGTTCGAAAATCTACAGAATGAAAGAAATTGTACTGGTGGACCCCAGGGAGTAGACTGAAGCAAACAACAATTGATATTCCGAAATTTAGTCAAAGGTACACTTCAATGTAAGTAGAATGATTGTGTAACAAATATTTGGGTATATGTCATTGAAACAACTGCGCTCCAGTAATTGTTACAGATTTGGCATCCCAGTTATGTGATGGTGGTTTATTAGACAATGTAGTTTTTTATTTATGAGATATTTCACAAAAGATATTCATTAGGTCGGGTTTTGACTGCTTGTCCTACTCCATCACGAAACAATGTGTGTGTTCAAAAACCTATTATCGTAAAGACCCCATAACTCATCTGATTTTAATTTTCCTTGCGCTGTTTGTGTGACATTTATACTCACACGGTGATGGGGAGAACAATGGTGTCCGATCTAGTTAATGATCCCGATTATTTAACACCTGATTTTGCTAGATATTTTTGCTTTCCACTTACCCATTACTTTTGATTCTTTCAATCAGTCAACCCGCTGCATGAAAACGCTTTGAAAAAGCCGTCCGCATTCAAAAAGCCGGTAGGAAACAAACAAATGGGGAGTTCGGGGTGCGTTAAGTAGGATTCGAAAATTCGACCTCCGGATAGCAGTGTTGGTAACTTCGACCGCTTCAGTTGATGGTCTCCATAGGATTAAAATCTGTAATGAAACATTTTATCAATTGGCTATTTATTTATCTTCGGCTATCAAGTTAACTGAACGCCTGTTACATGTGGAATCACTTTGTGTTTGGATTAAGAACTATTCATCCCTAGGCTTACTGCAATATATGGCTACATGATGCAGACTAAGAATCCCAAAAATATTAGTGATAACAGAATTATAAAACCATAGAATAATCCTTTAGGCACACCCTACTAACGTAAGTTAGCACAATCGATAAACGTCGACGAGAACATATCATCAGATTGATTTTTAAATTTGTGAGTAATTCTATTGTTCACAATCCTTTGTTGGGAAGTAGGCCTGAATTTTAGTCTAAAAACAAACGCGCGATGCATTAAAGAGGAAAAAATGTACAAAGATAAAAAATACATCCCAGGGTGCAAGAGTTGTCATTCACTCGCAAAAGTTTCATCCGCAGCTCAATCGCCCTCTGTTTAACTATCGAATCATACTCATCAATCAGCATACAGAACAACTAAGCTCATCTTTTCATAATATCATCTTACAGTGGTCAAATCGTCACTTTGCTCTGGTCTACTCGTTTTTGGGGTTCCGTGAACTTCCCGATTGACAGCTATAATGCATAACCGAAGCACACCATCTGAAACAAAACTTTGTTACATTTCAAATCAATACGTTTAGAGAAACCAATTGTGATGACTTTATCTCGTCCAAGCCCAAGTGAGAATGAAGTTTCACTGCATTGCACTATTCTCCGTACTACTGAACTTAGTTGGTCGTTTGGTTATGAACAATATTTATTTCAGTAGTTAATCCTAGTGACCGTGATCAGTTTGCTCTCCATAAACAACTGTCTACTGTTGATAAAGTTGCTTGCTTGATTTGTGTAATTCTGTCCGAAGGTGACAAAAATCACAATATTATCCGTGTTTGATTTCTGGCCTGTAAATTTACTTTTATGTCAGTTGATGAGTATCTATTTTACCATGATACAACAACCTGAGTGTTTGCTCCATCCTTATTGTTTGAATGCGCAATTATTTGTACCAATTGTCAATGAACTTCGGTACTTTATCATATATGCTCTCTCTCGTTATTGCACACTGGACAACTAAGCCACCTATTGTAAGTCATGACAACACACGTGGCAGAGGGTCTGGTCGTAAATCCAACCATAATGTATGCGGTAATCCGCTTTCGTACCAATGAATGATCTGACAGAATGGATCTCCGAGAAATATTTCAATCTAGCAATCAGAAAACCGATTTCATGCGAACTGGCATCTTTATGCACATCTTTAGGCGTTTACAGATAATTGCATGCTTATATACAGAGTTGTTTGGTCAATAATTTGGCATCCATTTGGGTTATGTAATTTGTAAACAGATGGGAAACAAAAGCGAATTCCACAGTCACTGAAGATATCAGCTCGGATGGCTGTGAAACGTTTACAAATAAGTAAAGTAAGGTGGTAAGCTTTGCCAACCAATTTTTCATACTTTATCAAAGTCTGCAATCCAATCGGCATTTCCTAGTCTTCGTTTCAGTATATTGTTGCCCACGGTGCTTGTGAAAGACACCCGCAAAAGCAACTCTTTCTTCTTTTCCGTCATTTTTTTTATGGCGGTGGGGGTCTTTTATTAGTGATGTTCTTTTCAAGGATCCGTTCAGATTATCCGTTGCTTTGAACAATATGCTTGAGAACGACTATGTATCGACCGCAATGCTAGATAGGATAGCGTCTTTTTCTATCTACCTATTTATTCAGTTTTACGTCAATAAATTAAATTCTTTTTATTCTTCCCCATTTCGAATAATAATTAAAACTCTGGACTCGGCCCAAGGATTCCGGTATTATGTTGACTAAAACATTTATTTTTATTTTTTTATTACACAATTTAAATTGCAGTAAAATTGGATATGCCCATAAACATAAAGTATACAGTAAACGGGAGAAGAGGGAACATTCACGTAAGATCCAGTTTATTGATTCTGCGTTTAATGAGCGTAAGGTTGTAAGTTAGGGGACAAACACAGCCCGACGGTGTTTCACGAATTCGCAGTTCGGGAGGGGGGAAGAACATTGTAGAAGAAAAGTATAACATCTGGGAACCGAAATCTGATAAGGATGTTTAGATGCCTGGGCAGAAGTTATGGGAAGAGGAACTGCCGAGGCAACTCGGAGGAACAAAAACTAAAGTAGTAATGGTAGAGCAGGGACAATGAAGCGACTGTTTGACGATGAGCTGTTGACTACAGACTGGATATTAGATCGATCAGCCGGACGGCCTTTCGTTGAACAAGATCAAGAAGGGAAGAAGAATGAGATGAAGCCCCGCTCCTGACTGCAGTATTCAAGCTAGGAGGAAGTTGGACTTTGTACGCCTGAGTAGGATGAGCTGGGATGAAAAGCGTCTTGTGCAGAGGAAAAATCAACTTTGCGCGCAGCACGAGAAGCAAGTTGATCTATCAAGGGGAACAGCTTAAGGAAGAACTTGTAGACTATCCATGAAAGGAAACAAAGTTTGTCGGACGCAGTTGGGTGGAATCAAAGCTACTTGAGGGAGAGGCAATAAATGATGTTTTAGAGAAATTGAATGAAGAGAGAAGTATTAAATGAAATGTAGCTGACATTGCTTTAGGCGGAGATGTGTTCAAGGACACGTTGACTGCATTACGGTCACCATCGATTTCGGTTTGGGCTAGGCGAGAAGTGCGGTAGGAGAGGGAACATTGGAGGGTAGCGTCATCTTCAAAATAATGAATTGAGTTGATGATTTTAGAAAGGAGATCATTGACAGGCAGAAGAAAGAGGGTGGGCGCAAGTAATGAACCTTGGAGATCGCCAGCATTCACAGAGAATAGCTGAGATGGAATTCCATCAACTCAGACGTAGCTGCTTCGCTTACTGATGAAGCTTAATATCCAAGCTAAGAAAACCAGAGGAAGTCCAAACATGTGCAGTTTCGCCAGTGTCAAACTCGGTCAAAGGCCTTTGAGATACCAAGTGAGATCAAGTGTGAATCTTCATGGTTATCGAGTGCAGCCGACCAGGATTGTGAGACAAAAGCCAGAAAGCCACCGGTGGAACGACGCTGTAGAAAACCATTCTGGCGGTCGCTCAGTAATCCTTCAGATTCGAGGAAAATGTGCAGTGGATCGCAAATAATGTCGTAAAATACTTCTGGAAAAACAGATGTGAGAAAAATGAGTCCGCAGTGGTCATAAATATTACCGCGTTTGGTGTGCTACTAAGGGTCTGGAAAGGCAGAAATTTGGACGGAAAAGATGGTGTAAAATGGGATTCAACTTAATGAGGGATATTGTACGAACAGAGTGGATTTTGCGTCTAGAGAGCGCAAAGTTTTTCGGATTTTCCT
>UZAN01040541.1:5554-36097 GCA_900618425.1 Echinostoma caproni
ATAATGAGGAAATCTGTGGATTTCTTCTGTCGACTCTTGGGGCATCAGTCCTGAGGTAATTTCCCAGAGATGGACGATGATTGCCACAGATGACACTTGTAAGTCTCATTATCATCGGAAATGGGTGTCTTTTGTTACTCTTCTCTGGCACCTCACAAAACGCTCCTAAATGACCAAGCGTTTCACGTAGTCTCATCTGGGGACCCCCTGCTCACTGCCACCACTTGGCGGAATTGTTTCTCCACCAAAGCTTGAAGACAAAAGCCTATATCCGGTGCCAAAACCATGTCGATGAAACACCGAAAGCTCGCTTCGTGTAATCGGCAAACAAACCGTGATTTCAAATCACCCAAGAAAAGGTGTAAGAATCACACCCACACCTTTCAAGTTATGGCAGTTGTCACCAGCACATGTGGGTTTCGAGATCGATTGGGCACTGCGATGGTCTAGCGAAGAAACCCAGTCATTTACGCGCGCGCACATCCACCCACTCACAAATACACCAGTCACGGCTGACTAACAAGGCCCTCACACACCGCCTGACCAAGTGAGTGCACGTGGCAAAGGATATAGCAGGCACCTTGGACCTTTTACCCTGTCCGAAGGGCGTATGATCCGATGAACTAGACAATAGCGGTTTTCACTTGGGGCCGTGCTACCCTGCGAATCAGGCTTTCGTTAGCCAAATTAATTTACTTGCTTCGATTTAAGCAACATGGCAGTATTCCACCTGCGTCCAAATTTTGGACTGATTTCATTGTTTCCGTGGTTTTTCATCAGTACTCACTAAAATCTCAATCTCATTGAACAAACCGACGCAAATTATCTGTCTGATAGATTGTGATCGAGATTTGATAACGTCTAGGGGCAGAGAAATATGCTTCACCTCCCATTCTGTTCGATGGAGTCAAATAGTCGAAAATTCCTGCCAAAGGTAAAACAGTTCTCAGCCATTAGAACTCCACAACCTGATGGTACAGTTGTTCTTTCCCATCCTATCACACATAGGCACGTTATTTGACACGCAACATTGAGGCAGAGAGCGTAACTGCAATGGCTCGTCTGGATCAGTGGCTGTCAACCCTCCCTTTGGGGCCGGGCAATGGGGCTACGAGCAACGGGCTTGCAGTGGATCTACTCCCGGGTCCGGCTGACCCCACCTCGCAACTTTTGCCCCAGCAGCCAATCCACGCAGTTGCCTTCCCGTTAGGCGTGGCACGCTCTGGCGGATTTGGATCTCAGGCTCTGTGTGGACGCACTAATCCCTATAGTTTCACTCTAGAAGGACGAAAAATATTGGCCACCGCTGGTCAGGGAATCAATGACCTGGCTCTGTGAGTACTCATTCGTTTTGTTTGTCAGCTGATTTCCATCCACGTTCTCGAATCACCCCTAGATGTTTTATTGCGAGCGAGGATTTGTTATTTTGCGATTCAATTGTTTAGTTTTCACACAACAAAATGCAAAACCCACGTAAAAGTCGTTAGGAGTCTGGTGCCCAAAAGATCCATCCAGTTCGTTTGGTCATTTTACCCGTCCGTTACTTAGTCCATCTTTTATCAGTTTCCTTGTGTAATACGAGCTTGGAAACTATCGATTTCGTCGTGCAGTGGTGGTCGCAATGCTACGTCCGGACGGTGTTTCCTATTGTTTTACGGTGCTCTGTAGTTGGAAACCCTGCTTCAAAGAATTAAAAAAACATCAGATAACGAATTTAGCTGAAGAAAGATGGAAATCTTCGAGACTGCTTCACCGTCCTCACTTGAAGTGATGAATCCACGAACACTTATTTGGGACATATATATATATATATATAGACTTTGTGGTATAGATTCTAAAAGAAGAGGTCAATCAAGAATGTCAGAAGGGCGAAAACCTTCTGGAAAGTTGGTCCATTTCTATGAGAAAACGAACTCAACCGATTCGCGGAATGTGTTAGAGTGTAGGAGTAGTTACGTGGGTCCCTAAGTTCCTCGATCTTATTGGTTGCCTCTACCCTAGAACGTTCTGAAATAAGTTATCGCGCACATTTTATAGAATGCTCAAGAACAATTCGTCGATATAAGATATGCACCCTTTCCCTGAAATCTAACGCAGTTTTACACCCTCGAATACATCCTTCATGCTATTCTTCTTGGTTGCTGATTTGGGGGAGTCGGCAAATGGAAAGTTAGATTGGACATTGAAAGCTAAGTTCATGGGACATAACAGGAAGTTCGAAAGCATTGGGCAACGGTTTCAAAACATTTCATATCGTTGAGAACAGTGCCGATGGACTGATCCCACCCACTCCTGAGACTTCACTGGCAGAACGTAAGCTTGCGATCCATTCAAATGTTAATCAACTAATCTGACATGCGGTTTCGTCTCTGTGTGTCAGTAGTTATTGTCGTTATGTTGCCCCAAATTGATGCAGGTGATGAGGATTCTAACGTAACTGAGAAACGGAAAAAATGATTATGTTCATCAGAGCCCAGTAGTGAAAAGAAGGCCTTGATCTGTCACGCAGTAGAAAAACCCCGTGGAACTCATTTGCTTGGGTTTACTTAGGCTTCCTGGTTAGGTACCTAGTGATCAACCAAGTCAGTTGTTTGAGACACTGGGTGATATGGATGAATGTCGTAAACATTCAGGCCGGGGCATCTACTCGCTTTAGGCACACATCTTTGCTTTTTCGTTACAAGAGGCCCCGGTGCCACTCTAGGATGTCTCGATAATGCATGGGCAATATCCTGTGAAGTACCACAACGAGCTTTTGAGGCAAGGATCTCGTCTAACTGACGATTAGAATATAAGTCACGAAGCGATTCATAGTACTTTCTCACCTGCACTGAGTCGTGTTTTTTGGGAATCAACTTCACTTCATCCTCCAGAGAGAAATATCGGAATAGTGCTACCGTCGTATTCATTCAGTTGCACAAATCCCTTGCTCCTGAAACTCTTTTTTCTTCCTTTACTTCCTGTTATCGAATGTGTGGTTGCTCAAGTAATTTTCCGGAAGTAGATAGCAACCAACCGAAGAGCTACCATGTGATACAAAGAAAAGAAGATTGGTTGACGGCAGTTAGATTTCAACACACGGTGACAGTGATAAACAAAATCGCGCGACTATCCTTGAGTTAACAAAATTAAGATAGTGTGAATTAAAAGAAATATAGGTAATCTGCCTTTGTTGTATTTATCATGGTTCTGTCCTCAGTGGCGGAGAGACAACGAGAACCGGCACATTCAGTCAAGTGACAGTGTAACGTCAAGATATTTTACCATTATTGGTGTCGGTATAGTTTCACGATTGGGTTGGAAACCTATTTGTGAAGACTGAATATGTTTCGTTGGTCAACTGGGAAAACACAACATCCTGACATTTTTAGGTATTCAAAGAGAAGGAACGGGACCGGGACCAACTAACGTCGTTTACCGTGCTTTGAATTTCTGAAGCCTCTTCAGTGGTGAATGCTTCGCATCCTAAAACAACATCATCCGCGTATTTACAGCCAATGAATATAAGAGGAAGGGGAAATTGTTTGACATATATTGAAACGAAAAACGGGGAAAGATTGCACCTTGTCGAACACCAGAAGCAACCGGGCGAGTGGAGGATTTCTTATCGTCCTGGCACGTAAACTGCTTTCTATACGTGATATAATGGCGGATCAGTCTGCCAACATTTTGGATTAACGCCACTTTTGGTAATCAAGTTAAGCAATACCGATCGATGAAAACTGCCAAATGCGTTTGTGTAGTCTACGAACACCATTCTGACGGTTTTACACTTTCTATCTGGAGTTGAAAGTATTTCAGATTCGATCAAAATTGTAAGCCACTCGACTCGGATTCCCCGTCCATGCTTATAGGCCTGTTCTTTCCACCTGTGTAGCTGTTATAGTAACGGTGTTGAATACGAAAACCGTTTCGAGTGGACAACACTCATCATCATCATCGTACAGCGAGATACAGTGAAGCGAACTTCACTGATCGCTACCAAGCTCAAAATGTACACAATTTAGAGAAGGATTGGGCCTAACTGGAGGGAGGCAAAGAAAAACAACCTGTGTTCAACACAGTGAGTACACAATTTGGGTGTGCACAAATACATTCTCAACCATTTTGATCCAATAACAAATGACAACATGAACGCCACTGCTATCGGTTATTTACCATATATT
The DNA here is from genome assembly GCA_900618425.1 of Echinostoma caproni. Taxonomy (NCBI): domain Eukaryota; kingdom Metazoa; phylum Platyhelminthes; class Trematoda; order Plagiorchiida; family Echinostomatidae; genus Echinostoma; species Echinostoma caproni. The sequence goes on from UZAN01040541.1 coordinate 9,721, forward strand.
TCAGTGTCTCCAACCAGCCAGTGGCGGAGTCTTCCGGACCCCAGCCTGGAAGACGAGAGATACCTGTTCTACTTACTCTCTCTGCATTTCTTCAGGCCTCGTTTCCATGTCATCTGTTGACCTTCACGTGATTTCTTCCAACCTGGAGCCGCAGCTGCGAATAAGGCGCGGTGCGGTAGACATGGGCATATGCAATACATGTCCTAACCAGCGAAGCCGATTAATCTGAATTCGATGGGATAACGAATTCTCCATCGAATAATTACCAAAGACGCCTTACTTCAGAGTTGCTTACACGCTCGGTCCATCCGACCCGCGCCAAACTACGTAAACATCGGCAGTTGAAGACTTCTAGACGGCGTATATCTTCCACACCCAAATTTAGGATCTCGCAATCATAAAGTAGAACTAACCACACACTGGCGCAGTATACACGACCTTTTAGTTTCAACGAAACATCGCGTATGCAGCAAAGGTGTGTCAGTCCTGCGTAAACCGCTCGAGCCTCCGCAATGTCGGGTTACTTCATTGACTATACTGCCTTCATTTGTCACGCAGTAACCTAAGTAAGAAGAACATTCCACTATAGCTAATTGTTGACCATTAAGCATCAGAGCCGGGGTAGACGACACCCAATATTGTAGCATCACTTTGCACTTTGAAGGTGCAAAGCGCATGCCGAAAGGAGTTACAAAACTTGTTAGTTTGTCAAGAGCGCTTTATGCATCCCACATACATTCGAACAGATAAACGATGTCGTTAACGTGCTCTAAATCGCACAGCCTTTCTCCGGCTGCCAATCCAATATTTACGTTTTGGAGACCACTAGGTGAGTTCCCCAGTATTTCGTCTACGACAAAATTGAGCAGGAATGGCGAAATAAGGCACCCTGGTCAAAGTAAAAACTAAGGTAGTCAGTAACTTGTTTACAGAGGGGTTTTTATCCGGACACCCCGAAATTCTGTGACGGCAATCAAGGATCTCAGCCTAGGTTCTAGGTCCCCCGATATATAATTCCGTTGATTCATTATCTTGGAGGTCTTCTTAAAAACGCTCACCGGTAGTTTTGCTGTATGTAGTTAGGTACGTTCCTAAGATGCAATGATCAGAGCTACTCAGAGAAGCACATTCCATCGAATCCATTCAAGATGAATGGCTTGGGTCAGGGTGACCTAGTGATTTATTCACTGTCTCCGGCGTGTTTGGGAATCTGTTGTTCGAGCCCCACCAACTCAAACCAACGTTGGTGGTTAACAACTTTGCTGCTGTTCGGTTCAACACCACACCTAACCTAGCGGGGCCTTATGTAATTCGCCACTACAGATTCCAGCAGATCTTCGAGATTATGGGGTTCCACCTCGTCTATTGTCCAAAACACATCAATGTTTAATAACAAGCTAAACAACGCTGATTGACGAATGCATCTGATGGTGTTCCCGTCGCTGATTCACATGTCCGAACCAGTTCGAGCGTCTGTCCTTATTGTTGGTCAAAATCCGACTGCACCCTTTGCCATTGTGGGACTTAGTTTTGTGCAACACAAAAACACTGATAGTAGAATCGGCGATAGAAAATCGAGCTTATCAATGCTGTTCCAACCAGATAAGTGCGAGCTGTTAGGGGTCGGATGACGAATAACTTGTTTCCAATCGAGCAATGTACTGGATGATTACATATGTGGTAGTAACTTAACTCGTTCCTCTCATGTATTCTCCCCAATGGCTTTCACGAACATCTTAGACTCAAATGACTGATGGAAAATATGGAGTAGAGTCGGTGCACGAAATGGGTTTCACCGCTATTTTGTTTTTCAAATGTGTCCACGTGGAGTCACAAAATCTGGCTTACTGGTATTCTGTCTGATCAGTATACTGGGCTTTTGAACGCTTTTGGAATTATACTTACCAAAGTCAATCTTATCCGGTAAAATACGCCTCAATAAATGTGTTACGCTTTTAGCGTACACACTGATCGAGTGTTCAGAGTTGAACAAAATTCATTTAGGCATCCTTCAAATAGGACCTTTCATTGACACATTCTATGGGTAGCAATATACCGAGAGATGAGGATGATACCTTGGATGATTGAACTTCAGCGTTCAGATGTTGTCTACCTCGGTTCTGATGCTTGATGGTCAAGAATTCGCTTTAGTGGAATGTTTCTCCCACTCAGGTAGTTGCGTGACAAATGAAGGCGGTATGGACAAGGAAGTAACCGCCCACACGAACAGCGTAGGCAGGACTGAAAATCTTCGGTGCAGACGTGATATTTGGTTGAAACGGAAAGATCGCGTATACTGTACAGAGCGATTATGTGGATTGGGTGTCTCCCGTCTTCCATGCTCGGGTTCGAAAGACTCTGTTAGTGGTTGGTTGGATACATTGATGGATATGGTAGCGAACCGCCAGCATTGGCTTTCTTGTTGTCATTTCTTATCAGGTCGGAATGCTTGATAAGCTATCTATGCACAGCTAGGTTTTGTACTAGGAGTGCTAACGATAGAGATTCACCTTCTCCGCCCGCGAATTAGGCCCCCATGCCTTTTCATCCTGTACTTCGTTATTTATTTTGTGTATTGTGAGCTTAACAGCTATCAACAAAGTTCGTTTCACTATCTCGTACGATGATGCTGATGATCCGCAAGTATTTCGCCACCGTCCCGCACGGTATCTGGAATACAATCAATTTTGCCAATTCAAATCCCAAATCTTTATATAATCCTTAAACAATAATGGTATGGAACAGGGGCCCGCATTCCACGCAAATGCGGGAATGCTGTAAAGGTATCCGTTGCACTGCAGCTACCCGAAACTGCGGTCGTGATGTCGATAAATATCACCAATGGTCCGGCTGTAGTGTGCTTATTGAGTTAAAACAGCAGCCCTTGATGCAGTTAGGTAAACATTCCTAAATTTAATCTCTGCTTACTGTATTTGAAAAAAATGTTCGATGATAACCTTGCATGGGCATCGTGAAAAAACAAAACATCAACCCAATGCCTTTTTGGTGGAATTCGTTTAATTTTTGTACTTACGATCTTAACTCCAAACGTTTTCACTTGACACGAAAAGCAATGTCACTGTTCGCTGATACTGTTGATTGCCTCATTTCTAGTTACACGAATATCTCGGAGCCTTGCAAACGAATGGAAGCCACACTATTGTGGGGTCATATAGCTCCAACCTGTCCGGACACGTTGGCCGGCTATCCAATGGTGGCTGAGGATCAGCTCGTGATACGACCGGATCCGCAAAACCCCACTTGCTCTCCAGACTATCCGGATATTTACGTGGCGGGTTGTCAACCGGGTTCCGATGCTTCTTGGTCTCGGGCGAATTTACACTGGGATGAGACGGATCAGAAGGGTGCACTGCTCGTTGCCGTGCCCAGATTCGATGTTGCGTTCCAATTGGTTCTGGTTCATTTGCACTCACTGGACTGTCGGGTGATCCGATTTGATACAAGTCTACTAGACGAGTGTTAATCGTACAGTTGTTTCTCCTGTATTTTCTTCAATAAATGAAATTTCTGTATAGTTTGATTTTTCTCAGTCAGCGGCTCGTTTGGATGAGTAAAATTCATTGTCTGACACATGCCCGAAAATAGTCTGCGCAGTATAAGTACCGCGTTTGCAGTTGTCATTACAGAAGGGAGGTTAACGCATGTGGCGGCAAATTATGAAGGATTGGACGGAGAGATGAGAATGAATGCGTGTTCCTCGTCTTCCGATCCTGGGTTTGGATAACTTATTTTCCGAGATCACCGGACGACTTGGCAGCAGACCACCACCAACAGCGACGGTCCTCTTATCTGATCAGAACGTTTCAACAGATGTGTATGCACACCTAGCCCAAGTATTTTGTTGACCACAGCGGTTCATTTCCAATCTTCATTCTGCTCTTTTATCGAAATGAGCGGTCAGCAAAACCGGCGTATGACTGATGGTTGTAGAATCTGAAATTTCACGTGCCCCTCCCCCCAGATTAAAACTGGTCGAAACTACTTTCCCCCTACCGATTTGTATTCATCATGACCTTGTCAGTGACTTTCCCTGCTTTGTTTTACTACTTGATGAATAAGTTTCACAACGAAGACTGACGTATTTGATAGTTCAGTAATTTGAGCCATCCTTTTCACTTGACATTAGACACATTGCGCTCGGTGCTTGTACCGTAACTCATGCAATTTACAACACATCGATGCTTAAGTATCCCCGGGTTCCTCTTGCCACTGGCAAATTAGGTTAACCATTTCGGTGTGAAATGAAGGAAAGCAATCTCACGTGACTGTGCACATTGAAAAGTCGCTCGCGGTTTGAAGTCTGGAAATCTACGGAGGTAGCACCACTGGTCATCATCATTACATGGCAAACTTTACTGATCGCTGCCAGACACTCGATGTGTACGAAAATGTGGGAAACGTTTGATGAATCCATACGATAAACATAAAAAGTACCATTCAACGGCATCTCCAAAGTCTCTTCATATGGGGTATCTGTTACTGAATTACGGAAACAAAGCCATTGGTGTCGGTTTACGACCATGTTCTTCAGTATAACTATCCAATCGGTTGCAGCTCCTTAGAGATTCTAGCTTGGAAGAAGAACGTTTCTCAGTATGGCACTTGATGACTGTGCAGTCCATATCAGTGTTTTTCCACCTTTCAATTTAACCAACCTCGAAGGAAATTCAAAGCGTTTCACAGCAATTCTTCTTGACAGGGGTTACGATTTTCCGAAAAATCGCATAGTCCGACGGAAAAAACAAACAATGCTCGAGCAGAAGTGCGTGAACTCAGTGATTATTATGCATTTGCGTACTGTTCTGCGCTGATATTGCAGAAGTATTCGAATCCGGTGTCAGAGTCGCTTCCGTGGTAACCCTATTCCTAATATCAAAGCGATTCGGAATTGAAATTATTCAGAAGTTGTGGTAACCCAATTTGAGATGCCGTCACATAAAAAAACGTGAATCGGTCATCTTGGTGATGATCTCACCGATTCCGAAGAAAACGGGCAACGTTAGAACGCAATATTAACAAAGTATTGGGCAGATCTATGATTCAAATTTAAAAAGCATGTGGCGGAGGTTACGCGCAGCTCCCTGCGAATTTTGTGCATTATCCACTAACTACTTATGAGCAGTGTAAATTTGCAGCACTGTTGGGGGTTGCACGAATTTCATTTGACATTTGAAGGTACCAGCAGGATAATTCTTAGTTCTAACTGATCGCTTGTTCAGTTATCCGCAATCGCAGACGAGATAACTGCAGCAAGCCGTTTGCGAGATCGATTTCAGGACCAAGGTCATATCGCAATGCTGCACATCAACGTGGTGCATACTACAGAAAACGCTGTTTATACCTGTCTTCAACACGAAAAGACAAAAGTGGTAAACGAACGACCGTGTCACAAGAGCAATAATTACGTAACCGAGTGGTTTCACATATTCAAAATGGGTCCAAAGACAGACGCACTCGAGGTCAAGTCCGCTGCATAGGAATGATGGTTGAAAGCAGAAGACCCACCCATCTGTCATAGCTCGACAACCGATGACGCAACACCAGACTGACTGAAGCAAGGCGCCTCAGATTTTCTACAAGTCGACAACCGCGATATTGCTTAGGTTTGCTATCCAGCGACACAAACTCTCCAGTGTCAAAAATATTGTTGGCTTGTCCTTAACACGGTCTTCCTTTTATGTTCGTCCGTTTCATTGCATTTTATTTTGCCTCGCTGCCGTGCTAAGGCCCCATAGAAACCTTGTGTTTTCTAGAGTACGCACCATGTTGAGATGCAGCGAGATCGTCCTGCAGAATTACTATATGGTCTTTTCATTTGAAATCACAGTTGAGTTGAACAAAATGTAAGCAGCTTATCGTACGGAGTACGTGTATAGGAAAACCAATGAGTGATCAGACCGAACTAAGTACTCTCCACGCAGCTCACAGGATTTCCCTATTCTGCGCCAATAAACGAACGTACTATCCATAGAGGTCGTGCGTAATTGATCCACTGTTGGTTCCTAGTCACCCGAACCTGACGGGCGAATGTCACAAGATCGAAGACACTGAATAGCTAGGTTGTTGGCTGTGTGGGCAGATCAGTGACAATGTGAGTGTTGCGGGACCTGGATGACAGTGTTACCCTGCACGTGAGCCGAGCGAAATGAAGAGTTAGTGAGTGGGATAAGGTATGAAAAGTGGATGGGCAGACACGTGGGTGGCGTATTGGGGATACCCGATTGATGGTTATATCAAGAGAACATCACCGATGGCGGTTGTTACAGTTTTCATCCCATGTTCCAAAATTACATCATGGTTCTCAGGATACGTTTGAATGGAATATTCAATTCACATACAGGACTTATATTGATCCAGGTGGTCCTAAATTGTATCATCAACGATCGGTAAGTGATTTTTAAAACATTTTCTGTTGATAATATAGCCTACCTACGAAATAAAGCGGTCCACGAGTAACCTTCGCCTAACATCCTCTCGATTACTCACATCCGGTTGGTCAAGATCGCGTTTATCTACATAAAACCGGGAGTAATGAGAACAATTAACTGGTCGATGAATCGGGTTAGTTGAATGACGAGCTGACTCGAATGCAGTGGTTGTCATCGAAAAACAATCAGTGATATGGAATAATAGAGTCATTATGAATGACTTCACCGATCCCGAAAAATCGAGTGTGCTCCGCGTCGTTTGCTTCGGGTTGAGAGCTTCTGTACCGATCGCTTCGGTTGTCATTGATTTTAAGCATCCGACTTATCATTAATCACTCTGCATGCGACATGAAACGCGTTGGCCGTTACAACCGAATGCCCTCATTCTAGTAAATGTCTTGATCGAACAAGATCGTTGCCGTTATGGACTATATTTGCACTATCCAGTGATGATTATCGAAGCACTTTCGGAGTGGACCAAAAATTTCTCAAGGGGTAGAAACTTATTACCACCTATCATTTCCAGAGAGTAGAAAGATTAGACTAGACGGAAAGCCAATGAACTGCGACATAAAACGAGCAGGGCACAAGATCAATTTTATGCCCTTAAACCAAAAAAATGCAAGAAAATACTTAGTATTAAGAGCCAGGCAGAAACGCTAGAACCGTATGATGAACAACACAGAGCTATGACGATTTGCGTGCCATCAGCATCCCGGGCAAATTCGCAGACGGAAAGGGTTGAGAACGGACGAGAAAGTCAGCAGAGGCTCCGAAGAAAACTGATGATTAGTCTTCCTTTCAACAATGACGATGCAATCGATAAGATCAACAGGAATGTTCACGATAGTCGATGGGTAAGGTATTATTATCAACGCATCAGCCGTGCTAGACGGATGGTACAAACTCAAGTTCTATTTCGGTCAGATAAAGTCATTGAATGATGAACCTGACTTTCTGGCCACCCGATGTGTTCTGCTAACCTCACTTTTTGATTGATAAACGTAGTCTAATGGCTCGATAATGAGCGATTGAAAACAGACATTTGCCTAGGTTTGGCCTTTGTGCTTGTGTGTGCATCTGGTCATGTGATGAGCAATATTTTTGAGGTTTATTTACAGATCGTAATAAGTCAAACATATGTGCGTTTCGACCGTATCAACATGTTTTGATGAATGAATGAACGGTTGCTTGATGATCATTACCGGTTCTAGAACAAGATATTGAATTCTACATTATCAAAGAAAACAAAAGGAGATTGAGAATCGGATGAGTAAGCAATTTTGAAATTCCTTATTGGTTTGTTGGCTGTACACTGCAGGTGTGATTTGATGTGGGAAAGATCAATTCAAAGTGGAGTGCAGGCTGGTCGGGACAGTTGTGGACTGATGAACAACAAACAGATGAATGGAACTTAGCGATGAAGATGAACGCATCATTGGGGGAAAAGTCAAAGAATTGCATATCAATCGTTCCTGAAAGAATAAATAGACTCGTCACATCTTACAGACCAGGATAAGTGTGACCAGATGGGAGAAACATGATTCCGGTAAAGCATTGCACAGCTCTCCAAAGGGCGATTAGGACCGTGTCAAACATTATACTAATCTGAAAAAGTGGGGTAAAATAAGTCATAATTATGCGGGAAACCACCGAGAAGTACATGTGACAAGAAAGCCATAATAAACTAGCAGGCGACCGAAGGAGCTGGGTGGGAGTCGGAGGATCATAATCACAAAGTCACCTGCGTTCGTATAGGAGACACACGCATGACAGCGGCGTTGGCGGCAAGGCGTGCAGCATGAGCGTGAAAAGACACGAGACAAGCGCAAGCCAGCGGGTCTGGTTTGACAAAGCCTGGGAACACATTACGTCCACAAGTGTGTTTGTGTACTTGCACCATTTGCAGAACTGGACTGAAGGCATGAAGGAAAATGCAATGACCAAGCTCGACTGTAGGACGCTCGGTCTCAAAGCGGTGCGTGCGATAGACAATGAGTGTGTCGAGGTGTGTGTGTGTGTGTGCGTGGGGGAGGGAGTCTGATAACCATGAGAAACGAATACCACTGTGTAAATCTATACTTGATTCATAAGCCCGACTTGTCACCAATCGATATGAAACAGAGGTGAATCAACTCTGCTGCAAGTGTGGGAGCGCGAACAGAAGATCACTGATACATAACTGCATCTGAATGATTGTTACTGTGGCTGTTGGGCTAGATAAAAAAAGAGCGAAAAAAGAAATTGAACCGTAAGCGGCAGTGCGGATCGTACCCACACTGGGAAGAGAGTGGTTGATGTACGTGTCTGTCTGTCTGCATGTGGATCCTTGGGTTAAGCGTCTGACGGAATCACGGGAAACCCCATCACCAGTGGATGCCACTCAACGTCATCATTGACACTTGTGGAGGACCAGATCTTGTATTTGAGAAAAACACCTGTGGGATGAGGTCACAAAATAAGCGTGTGATCAAAGTTGATAATGATAGTAACAGCAAAAACAGGGTCATGGTAACAAAAAGGTTTCGTTATTTCCTTTAAAGGAATGGAATGCAATGCAGGGAAATAAAATGGGACGATATGTTCGTGAAACTGTGTGCTGATGTTCTCACAAAATTATGACCAATGAACATGTGGGTACATCGGGGCGGAAAGGAATATCGTGGCTTACGTATGACTACGATGAGGGTCAATTTGTAGGTATCACGGAATAATTGCACCCGAACAAAAAATCATCGTGATCTGATGCGGGCATCTAATCGTGCATATATTTAATTGAGAGGAACATAATTCAAAGTATTTACGCGGCACAGAAGCAGCTTACCTTATCGTTTCGCTCACAAAGAAATTTGAATTTCTGTTCCCTTTTGTGCATAAATACACCGTCCAAATGACCAGTCTCAGCTGATCGGACCTCAATCGCCTTGAGACCCCAACCAAGAAGTTGACCCGTGGAGATATAGGCCACCGAGGTAGGCACCTCACCCCATTGGATCACCACATTCTTAGTCAGCTTGCCGTTTGTGTCCACATAAACACCTTCAGCTGAAAGGGTGAAGGAAAAATGAATATGACGAAACGCTTCAATGAACAGTTGAAAAATGGTATGAGTCTTACAGGTCAAACTGTTAGGAGAAATCCAGGGTCATCAATCGCAAAACATCTCATGGCAACTGGACATATCGTTGTCGTTCAAGTCGTTATTACGTAACATGAACCCCAGGATTTTGGCGTTTAGCGAGGCGATGCTAATCAAGTTACGTAACCCAATCTGGAGTGCACAAAATTATCTTACACAATCAGTCAGGCTGCCACGGAACTGATTCCCCACCCCATCCTCTCCCTCGCTTCCCTGACTTGTCTGTTTTATCACTGTTGTTACCAAAACTTGCTTGTACAAATACCATATTGTTTTACGTTGTAGCGACTGAAGAGATTAAAAGAAATGTTAACATCTCGCAGTCTTTTATCGGTTCTCACGAACTGGATAAAGGGAACCCAATGTTTCAAGTCTCCTTTCGTTGCTATCGGTACAAAAGAAATGATTGGCTATATCCGAAGAAGTTCTTTAAACAAACATGAATTGGTAATTCTGGTTAGCTCGATTGCGGGCTGGTAGACATAGTGATAACACACATCTTTCAGGCAATGGGTTTGGAGCTCGAGCGCCCCGGTGGACATGAACTATCGATGAGCTATAAGGAAAGGGTAACTAGAGCTTAGTGCTTCCTGGGTGTAAGGTTGAAGGGATGGACTGTGGATTTTCAAAGAAGATGAAGTCTCAAAGATGATCACTTTCAACGAACAACATCTATAGTACACGACTACTACCAAAAGTGACTGAGGGGAAACGTAAATCCGGATTTTCTTTAATCTTAGTTCCTTTTATTGAGTACACAATGATACAGTTTTCAGGAAGAGGGAAGCGGCCAACCAAAGGGCTGAAATGGAGAAAGTCAGGCGGTGGTGGTGGGGTTTGAACACATGTCTCCCGAGGTGATAATTTGGTGACGTTACCACCGGGCCATCACCGCCACAAGCTAGGGTTTTGGCTGTTCTCAACTTTTGAGGTAGGTCTTAGCAACAAGCAACCCCAATCTGTCTAATCCGATTCTATCAAGTAATCTTAACCGTTTGCACAAAGTACTTTTAGCAATGATCGTATAGGGGCCTCAGGAAGACATTACTATGGACCGGCACAATCAAGTGAACTATATTAAGTACGGTGAAAGACAAATGTGTTCCCATACAGCGCAAGAAATCGCCCTGCATTTTGGCGTTATACATGTCACTGGAGAAGATAAAGTAGCGAACTGGTATACAGTATTTGCTGAGCACAATCAAATCATAACAAAAATGGGACGGTGCAATTCCAAAGGTGTTCAACTTACTATCATAACAGAGCAACAACTGCATGCCGTCCGTGTTGGGCAGTACAACGATGCAGTGTGGAGTGATTTGCGTACTGGTCTAAAAATATGAAAAAATTGGAGTAGTCACGGCACGAGATCCAAGTTAATTGGACAGGTATACAGCACAAAACAAACCAATAAAGAGTTTGTCCGCACTACATCTATGGGTGCGCTAGGTGCACATGGGGGCAGACAGGATGGTGGAAATCCAATTTAGTTCAGTAATGCCAGATGGATGACGATCTAATTAGCTTACGGGTGTGCGAAACGACAAAAAGCTCATTAGACTGGTGCGAACAAAAACGGGAGAACCTCGATGCGGACTAACCTTGAAACGATACTGGTGAGCAATAAGGAGTCGGAACCAGTTGTTTTTTTACAGGTTAGATGCTACTCATTATCAAATATATAAGTTGGGATTTTCGCATCAAGTGAATCCCCACTTGACTGGGTTTCAGGATAGATTCAAACAATCCACGAGTGGTAAAATTAATTGATTGTGAGACATAAAGACACAAGGAACAAGCAGACGGAATGACTGATTTCAAGGAAACGTCGGTTGGAACAAGTGGATTCCATAATAAACGGAACACTGGTAGGCATAGGTAAAACGGTGCTTTATGGCTTCCTCCATCAGACTACGAGCAAAGGGGTGTTACACATCAAACTTAGTTCTTCACAGGGGGATGGTATTCGGCTCTAAATGAGTAAAAATTAGGCATACAAGAACAGCTGTTGCTACGGTGATGCAGATAGAATTTTTTAAAAATCGGAAAAAAGGCAACGACGACTCTACAGTCCAAAAGACAGCACAAAAGTGCATGTTTATTGGCTGTCAAAAAGGTTTAGTGAACAATAATGCGCAGACACGTCGATACGAGGAACATGAGTGGTTAAACCGATAGGAGGATAGATTTTTCGAACGAAAGATTAAAATCCATATCGGGCAGTTTTGGAAAACATGGAAGCAAATGGCGTTACATACTGGTGACAAAGGGAAGGCATACAGGATTTTCGACTCGCTCAACGGATGCGTCCTACAGAACACATACAACACATCATACCTAGCCATCGAACTGCTGTTTTGGCGATTCCACGAGAAGTTATTTGACAAACGAAAATGCGAGATCAAAATGTCAATAGGCACTGCAAAGCTTGAATACGAAGCCAAACAAACAAACGCTTACCGTTGGTGGGATATACAGATCAAAAACGGTGTTCGAATCCAGATCGATCGCATGAAAACCGGCCGAGGAACCGTAGATCACCTTTAGACGCTGATTCTCTTCTACAGTTAGGTCAACTAATAACGGACGATGGGCCAGATCGGAAAAACGCTAGAGATCAGAAGGGAGATGGGTGTTAGTTCACACCTGAGCACAGTGCATATCGCGGAAAACAAACTCTCCAGCGATGCACAGTTCCTGACTCTCGGAAGCAAGAGACGATGAAGCCCGAAAAAATGGACTATTCGGTATCAATATCGAACTAGTGTCAATAGTATGTGTTCTATGAAGCATCCACATCCGAAAGATGAGCAACACCAAAAGGACTCTGTGCGCACATGGATGGGCACCACCTTATACGACAATCAGATGCACAATACAATGTCTGTAACTACCAATTAGACCGATCCTGAGAAATCATATAATATATTCAACACCGGCTTGCGGACAAGCATGGTGAAAACGCCAAAACAATAATAATGATAACAATAATGGGAGGAGAGGTTGGGAGACAGAATATAGGAAAAAGAGGGAACTGTTAAAATGGGATGACAACTTTTTGAGTTTCACCGTACACTTTTCTAAATTTGTGTGTGTTAGTTTGTCTTGTCCTGAGAATTGCAACTGAGACACCGAACAATCCCAACATGATCAGATAGATTACACTAAGAAGCTACTGCACCCGACGTGGCATTTTCGTGAACTTAATAAATACAGTCAGCCCCAACTCACGGTAATGAAATCCAGAGTTTGCATGCTAATAACACTCATAGATATCAATATTTGCGCAACTGAAAGAATCTCACGGAGAGTTAGTGGGTAGGCAATTTTGTATATTTGGGAGTGTTTCGATAGAAAATTTACCATTCCCCTAACTAGGATGTGTGCCATTTATTGCGCGGCAGCTAGCGCTTCAGGATGTAGAAAATATTTACTCCACAGCCTGCCGCACTGTGCTTATTCGCTGTAGCCCCTCCTGGGCTGGAGGGAACCACGTGGAGGTCAACAGATGAGGCATGAAGAAATGCACATAACGATTAAGTAGATTAGGTGTCTCGCACCCTCCAAGTTGGGGCCCTAAAGACCGTCTAATTGGTTTGTTCGGGACACTGAAAGACGTGGCAGCGAACCGACAGAAATGGCATTCCTGTTGTCATTACTTATCAAATAAGAATGCTTGAAACGGTATGTATGCAAAGTTCGATTGTGTACTCCGTGTGCCGACCGTAGAGCTTCATCGTCTTCCCCTCTCTGTTGGTATAAATCAATAAAGCAAGTCCTTTTAGACCGCTGATGTTATCCCTGTCACGAATTAGTTTCGATGCACTTCACGCTTCCGCTCATTAGACACTGGCAAAACCAATGAACTCGGTTTACACATCATCGCATGCCTGACCCTGCCGTCCGTGCTCGCTGTGAATGAGCGCTAGGGGCATGAGATAGGGGTGCTGCATCTCGGTAGTGTGGATGAAAAATGGGATCAGATTAGACAAGTAATGCACTCCGCAGTGAAAGTTTCTAGTCTACTTGAACTGGTAGTCCGTCCGAGGGATTGGACACTTGATGAGTCGATAGCACTGATGGAGATAAAACGGCAAATCCCGACCGTCCGAGATCAAAGAAGGGGCTGGTGGGTCCTAAAACATTTGACCACGAACAACCTCAAAAAAGACCGTGAAAACTGAGGAGCAACAATATCTAGTGAAATGGAAAGAGCGACTGCATCAAGACTGATCCAACTGTTACGTAATGTGAGAGGTCGGTGGACTTGTCAGTGAAACAATCTGCGAGGCAATCCGTCCTGTGCTGGAGTGTTTATCTAGGATAAATTTTCCAGCGCATCCAATTCGGATTAGTACACCTCGCTGATTAGGTCACGTGTTGCGCATGCCCCGTTTTTCTCGGGAGGGGGGCGTATAGTGCCTTATTTGCTGTAGCCGCTCCGGGCTGGAGGAAATCACGTGGAGGTCAACAGATGACGTGATGATGAGACATTAAGAAATGCAATTAGGTAGAGCAGGTTTTTTCTGCTTCCTAGGCTGGGGTCTAAAACACTCCGTAACCGTGTGGTTAGAGACACTGAAGGGCATGGCAGAAAACCGACAGAAGTGCAGTTATGATTGTCACTTCGTCTTATGCCAAATTGCTTGAAAAGGTATCTTACGCACAGTCAGATGGTGCACTAAGTCCTGATCACAAAGGTTCGCGTTCTTTAGTCTTCCCTGAAAAAGACCCAATCCGCGTCCATCTTGTACGTTCTCACTTACCTTGTGTGAATTGTGAGTTAAGCGGTGGATAGTGCTACTGAATCTACTGTATTCCGGTGTGACACTGCCCGAATTACTAACAGCACCGATATGGGTCTGATTTAATGAAAGTTGCAGATTGGAACCCTTTTTATCGAAGATTTAGATATTAATTTTGTGACCCTAACACCGCAACGTTCTGCAGGGCGATATTAATGTTCATACTGAGGTAGCAAACTCATTGGTATCACCAACTCCAGAACAGAGGTTGACCGTATCGCATGTGCTTAGAACATCTTGCAAATAATCAACCACGAAACACAATGAGTGAGTGATTCGTATGCATCAAACGGATGTGGGACATGAAAATCGAATGCACAAACGCACACCGGAATTCTCACGATGCGTTACAAGAAACATAAACATGATCCGGTTTGAGTTTCCATCGAAAAATGCACATAAACGTCGTTGACTAGCCTATACATGAACTATTATCTGTAAAAGGCAAAACAAGGTTGATGAGGAAGTGAGCATGATACAGATCTGAAAGACTGCACAGATTTGAGAACCAGATCAGAAAATAAAGAAATATAGCTGCGAAGGGTGTTAGTAGAAGCGTGGATTCGTACTAGGTGCAGGATGTGGGAAGCTGGAATTCTCGTGTTTATTTAGGGTTTACGCTGTTGTGAACTGAAACGGATCTTCATTTTTGCCTATCCCATAGTCGAACACGAGTAACAGTTATTATCGGTATGCTTAACCCGCAGGGATGAGGAGGTGCATCCAACTTTGCATCCACTTCGAGAAAATTCAAACTGGGCGAGGTGGAACCTTGACAAAGAGAATGATGCCAGGCATGCGCGGTGCGCGATACAAATGAAAATACACGGGAAATTGTAAGCATTAAAAAAGTTATGTTCGCAAGAGGTACTAGGGAAAGAGAACTTAGTGAGTACATGATGGATACGGAAATAAGTGTAGTGGAGTTACGCAACACATACTTTGAAGTCCATGAACTTGTGATATGGCCGCGGAGCCCAAGCGTAGATGCCCACGGAGTCCCTGAGAGCGACAACGAGGAATTTGATTTTTTCATATTTCACTGCAACAATCAAGACGAACGGACAGGAGGTTAGATGGAACTCAAATACAGTCAAAGTCACCGATACCCCCCCCCCCCCCGCCTATAAGAAAAATACTATTAGTTAAAAAATACAGACCATAAAGAGGTTTGTATTCAGAAATAGTGAAGAAGAGATGACAAGGAAATGCAGCACAATATAGTGCTTCTAGTAACAAATAGAAGAGTATGAGAAAAGTGCCGCTTTTGACAAATCAAAATGGATCATGTTCATCATGCGAAAACAACAAACACGATAGCGCGCTGATGGAAACAGTCAGTAGGATTGGCAAGTTGAGGATCGAGAAAAAGTAACGAGAGCGATCTATTCGGATTTAAGCTACAATTAAAATCCCCTAGTCGACCAACCGGTAACGTGAGAATTTATTTCAATCTCTATCATCTCGTTATCATGCTAAACATGACCACAAGTTCATCCTTTCCGATCTTAGGAACTTTGAAAGAAGTCGTGTGGGGAGAAGATTTTCGTTTGATCGATTTCATGTATTCTGATTTGCTTACCTTGCTATGAATGGTATGCATTGTGGGGCCGAAATGGGGGACATGTTATGTGTTTCGCGAATGCGAGGAAAAAGGTTTTGGAGATGGGGCATGAAACAAACGAAGAGTCATGTAACCCTTGCACATGGAGTGATGATCAATGCATGACTGATAGAAAGACGCTGTTGGTTTCCCGACACCGCAGACCAGACAGACGCCATAGTAATGCTGAGACCGGGCTATCAGTGATAGTTAAACAGACCGAAATGGTTCGGACATTGTTTGGACAGATCTTCCGCATTTGAACGTGATCAAGGAAGCGAACAATGACATGTGGAAAAATAGAGACAATTAGCCGTCTCCATATACGCCAGTCTTGCTCATGAAGAACCGAATTTCGGTAAAACCTATACTGAACAACTGGGTCGGATGCGATTTTGCGAATCTTGGGACAAAAGACGGAAGATGGTAACGATCGAGCTTTCATTTGTCCCATGCCCATGAATGGCCATACACATGCCCACAGTCGAATCTGGGCTGTGCTTGACAGCACGCACTCGGAAAAGCGCCCAGATGACAGTCAGTAAGTTGGCGAAGCAACTTATCGGTAGAACATGGCTAGCTAAGCAATGTATGGTATATGTATCCAAGCTGTGATTCTCTGTTCGGAAAGAACAGTAATTTTTGATTAGAAACTTGGGGTACACTGAAAGCAAAAGTAAAAACTATAGGATTGTACTAGCACAGTTTTGCAATGAGAAAAATCGTGGGGCACGTTACCAGACTGAGTAAATAAAGGCTCAAACGGAATGAAGATCAAGGCGGAATAGATTGGTATCGATAACACGCGACAAAACATGATCAGTTCTATGAATGACATTAGACAGAAATAGGTAACCAAACAACAATCGATTAGAGACAGATTACTATCACGGAGCTGGGAAAAGAGAATAAGGAACAAAAGACGTGTTTCAGGAATGTCAGCTCACCAATTTTGAAATGTACCGCGCCTTGCAAATTTTCGCCTACNACCCAACCGTTCTTTTTATCGCACTAATGAAAAAAAGAAAAAATTAGAATTTTCGAGGAAAGTTCTTGAATTTTTATTCTAATTCGGACTGTTCACTTTAGGAGCGGTTCTTTGGCTCGGCAACATAAAGAAGATCAGATGTTTCTGATCGCTCACAGGTAACATAAGAATGGTGAGATCTACAAACTGTGAGGCAATTCCAGCTACTCTATTCACAGGTTTTACAGGACAATCAAATTATTCGAAACATCTTGACAAAAACCGAGAATGTGCGACCTAGCCGGTTGTTTCAGTTTCAGTTTGAACAACCATTAACCACGCATATTCGAGCGCCGGTTCTGGTTGCTGTCTTTCGGCTGCCCATTTGAATGAAGAATAGGCGAAGAAAGGAAAGTTGAANTTTACGACACCCAGCCATAACGCTCAGGGCCTCCAGTCATCGGTTACGATCATCCCAAGGTCCCCAGCCAGGGAGCCTAACAGGACCTATGTGACCCAGTTTCCTGGTTAGGGTTTTCATACCCTCGTGCCAGGTCCTGGCTTGACCACCCTTGGCTTTTTTCCACTCGGTATCTGCTTCGGTGAACATCGCTCGCCGTGGCAACCTACCTGGTGACATGCGTAACACATGACCCAGCCAACGTAATCTATGGAGGTCGACCATTTGCTCCAGTGGACGACCGTATTTACCCAAAACTCTGCCCCTAAGCTCAGCATTGCTCGACCGGCTGCCCCAACAAATTCGTGCAATGCTACGTAGACAGCGGTGTTCAAACACAGACAGTCTGTCTTTATCTTGTTTTCTTAATGGCCAAGTTTCTGCACCGTATAGCAGAACTGGCCGAACTGTCGCGGCCTACACTCGACCCGTCACAGACAGCCGGATGTCCGACGGCGCCACAGATATCTCAAGAGGGCAAACGCTAGTCGAGCCTTCTGTATGCGAGCTGACACTTCATCCGTAATGCCTCCACCGGGTGAGATGTAGCTGCCCAAATAACAAAACTTATCTGCCTGCTCTATTACTTCTCCAGTAAGAGTGAGGCTGGGTGCTGGATCAACCCAGTCTTGTAGCAACATTTTACACTTTGAAGGTGCAAAACGTAAACCGAACATCGCTACACTAGCACTCAAACTTTCCAGAAAAGCTTGCAACGTACCTGGATCTTCACTTAGTAGCACAAAGTCATCTGCGTACTCCAGATCAGACAGCCTGCCACCTGGAAGTAAATCGATGCCACTATCCTCGCACGACGTACTCTAGATCAGACAGTCTGCCACCCGGAAGTAAATCGATGCCACTATCCTCGCATGAGGATAGGACTGCTTCCATAATCAGATCTATAACAAAGTTAATAGAAAAGGAGAAAGAGGGCAACCCTGACGAACATCACTTTCGGTGGTGAACTCGGGCGAAAAAGTGCCGTAAGCCCGGACTCGACTTCGGCTATTAGCATAAAGCGATCGTAATATTGAAATTAACTTCTCGGGCACACGTTTCAGAAAAAGGCAGCGCCAGAGTTTAGAGCGGTCGACTGAGTCGAAAGCCGCTTTCAGATCTAGGTGGTGGGTCTACGAAAAGAAAGCCGGTTGTACCTCAAATTGTGTCGTGTTGGTGTTCGCCGAGCAGAAACACCAACATCAACATACACATATTGAGCTACAATTATTCCACGTCACATGCAACCTGTGTCAAATATGTTCAGTAGCGTTAGTTCCACATGTCATCACATAAAAATAAAAACAAATAAATAACCGGAAAGATTTGTTAGCTATGAGACCAGTATATTAATACAGTTACGTGTATGTGTAAATGTGCTACCAAAAAACGTCTAGAAGGAGATCATGACCCACCTGAGCTGTTCAATCAGTACCGCAATGATAATCGTCAGTGAACGTAGAGTAAACAAGAAAGTGAACCGCAGATCGAAAAGGGGGAAAATATTGCACTAACAGGGCCAAGACGTATGCTACACGATCTAGCTGCACGCACTGACGCCAAATCAAGCAATCTGGTCTGATAACCAACGGAAAAAAACTGTCGCTGTCCGTTTGCTGACAAGGCGTTCAATATCAGGAGTCCATCACTTACAGGAGCTTTCTAACTATGAGCATAAACGACTTTTTTCGTGCAATTCGTGATACCTCAACCACGACGTAAATATGAACTTCCACATGATTTCTTCTATGCTATAGAGGACGGCGGAGTGCGAAACGGTAAACCACTATTTAGCACCACCAAACGCGGCCTATGCAACACAACCTACTCATTCAGATTGTTTGTGACAGCAGAAATTGTCTGCACATTTAAATACTGTAACCAATTAAGAAATGCAGCGAGCAAAGAAGGCAGAAGAGTGCATTGTTGGAAAACATCAAGTCCGTGTGCTTGGTAATGCCTAAAGTAGCACATCATAGTAACGATTGCTTAGTGAGAAGCCATTTGAAGACAAAACAATATTATTCGGACAATGAACTGCATAAAAAATGTGAAGGACTGCTCACTGTCATGTGGATCCAGAATTTGTGGGTACAAAACTGCTTCCAACCGGAAGCGAATTTATAACAGCTTCGATTATCTCATATCCCGTTTTGTTGTTAACTGTTCTATGTGACGTGGGCCTAGCAACATTAGGTGCGCGCGCTCTCTCTCTGCTATGCTCAATTATTTATTTTTTTCTCTCATCAGCCATCCCTCAGATAAATTATTGCTGTGAGCACATCGTTGGCGGCCAAACGATTGGTGAATCACACCTCAATTTGTTTCACAATAGCGCACAATTCACACGGTTTTCTCACGAAGTTGTGTGCTGGAAACTACTCGCCGCTGGAGCTGACCATAAAGAGACTGATCTATTCCGAATGGTTAGAAATGACGATACCGGTCTAAACGGTTTCAAGTTTACCAACATGGAATCGTAAATGTTCAGTGAATCTCGGTGTTTTCTTCCCTCCACCCCACCCGTGTATTAAAAAACAGACATTGGAATCCCAATTATCATACGTAGATGGGATCGAGAATATTCCAAGAAAGAAAAGACAGTCTTCAGTGAATTGGACCGAACTTAGGTAATCAAAAAATATTTGAAAAATCGGTTACAATTGGACAAGAATTCAACAGACCTGAAAGAAGCCAATACTAACAGTTTGTGGATCGCATAAGAAGTGCTACTCGTATTTGACATGACTTCTGTGTAGGGACATGTCCAAATTTTAGTCAAAAGTACATCCTTCGGCCACACAAAAAGCACAATACGTTTGAACCCAACACCAAAATGCGAACAGAACTGTCGTCTGATTTCTAAAGGTACAGGATCGGATATCTCCCGAGGAGATTATTGTAAGAGAAATGTGTCGTAAAAACAATGTGTGGAATATTGGAGAAAAAGAAAGATTAGAGCACACAAAGCATGAGGAAAAAATTCCTCGGGAAAATGTAGGCTGATAACGGTATCACTGGGTATCAACTGAGTAGACACGATTGATGGTTGATAGGTTCCGATGCAAAACTCTAAATAATCCGGGAGACTGGCGGATACGACAGAACAACTGTGTAATAAAATGAAGGAAAACGAGCTGTAATTTTTCGCGGGAGTTGGCCTCGACCGAGTGTGCCCGTCAAGAAAGTTAAGCATTATACCTCAAGTTTGTTTTGTGGCATTAGAATGCATGACTTTTTCAAATCGAAAAATCTTGTATGAAGCACCGCGGAAGAGGTAAACTTCATAGACACAAAGAACACAGAGCATTCATGCTTATCACTTACACAATTCAATGAAATTTACTGCAAATGAGGGTCAACAACCCATAATTGGGAGAAGGCGTGCGTGAAACGCCGGGACTTTTCACACATTGGTGAGGTCCAAACTGAGATGAACAGACGTGACCAATTATTGGAGACCTGAGCTAAGGTGTGAATTAATACGACAGATCAGAATTCAACGCAACAATAGGTTCCGCGGTATTTGAAAACAATTGCAGCACTGGGATAGTGTATTCAAGGTAAGCTGTTTGGCGAGCTGGCTATACCGCTGTTGAGTGTTTGACTAGCAAGCTGAAATATGGAAGGAGGTAAGTTTTTTCAAATGGCCTAGCTGTATTGTCAGATCGGTCTCACCGCGTACACCGGGTGTCGTCCAAAAGCGCTGGTGAGACAACTTTTGTTCGCTCATCCCTATGAGGTATTTTTTGTCCGCACGGAACCAAATGCTAAGAATAGTGGATTTGTCTACGCGCGAACTTCTCTGTTCAGTGCCATATTTACTTCATTAGAAATGAGTGAAATGAGCTGTATCCATAGGTAGCCGATCTATGTGTGTGCGAGTGTTTGTGTTGGCAGATAGATCGCTGGTACGGAGGAAACTAATATGTCGAAATCATTTTCGCATCGACATGTCAGATAATAGTGATACGAGACACATAATTTGCACTCATGCACGACGGAACTCTGGTTTACAGGGGTGAGAACACGATTAGTCGGCGTGTCTAGCGTTTAATTTCTGTCAAGGAAGCATAAACACTCGGTATNCTCAGGTGTATATACTATCAAGTGTGTGTATTGGAAGTGGTCACACAGAGCAATGACCGGTAGGTGGGGTTCCGGAGGGATGATTCAGGAAGCGAGAGTCAATAAGACCTGGAGATAGAACCATCAATTATCAACGACGGTGGTGGCACAATGCAGAACAGAGTGTTTATGATGATATCACTAGTTGACACGTGTTACATCGCACTATGATTTTGTAGCAAGGAAAAGAAAACCGGTTCACGACAAAACATTATACACTAGAATCGATTAGTACCTGATGACATACCAATGCCAATAACATAGCAGTATTATGGGATTGGTGCAAAAGCTGTACTCGGTTAGCAAACAACGTCATTTTGTTATGATAACGTATACAGAAACCAGGTGTTTGTTATAAAGAAAACGTGAAATGAAGTGAGCACGGCTATTTCGGTAGTGGTGGCCAAAATCGTTTAAGTCGGCCTACAGCCTACGGTTCACACTTCTCGTGCGCTACCCAAGTTAGGGTGGGATGTGCATTTGCATTCATTCGGATCAAACCTAAGCCCAGACTGTTGAGGCATTGTATGGATCTCACAATTCCAAGTTTCGGAGCTTTGGTTGCAACAAAACCGCCACGAAGGAAGTTTTCAGGACATTTCCATTTGAATGAACCACGAAATTCATCATTCCAGTTTAGACTACGGAGAAAATATGGCCAAAAATGTAAAGCAATATCGTGATAGAAGTGTCGTATTCTTTAGGGTCAACTGAAGTGAAGCAACATAGTATGACTTTGTCGGTAGACAGTTATTATCGTTTGAGAGTAGTATCGAAATCACTTGGAAAAAAATCGTCGCAGAAGTTAAGTCCTCACGGTTATGGGGGTTCGACCTCTACTCGATTCACTATGCAACACACACACGAAAAATAACGTAACCACATGACATGGATGTCCATTGCTGGTGATACAAGTCTACATGTGTGACAGCACCCTTTCACCTGATCACAGAACGAATTTCACGAGCCGCATCACACAATATAAGCTCAATACTGAGGAAAAATAGTGAGCGGAAGGATGCTACCACGCCGAGAATTCGTCAAGCTACAATTTGTACTCTCTAAGGAGTAGAATGAACGCTACTCTATAGAGGAAGGTAGTTAGTTCGGGTTCACTTCTGTGCCTGTTAATAAACTAAACCTTATGGCATTATCAGCAACCTTTCTGAGTGGCGTGTTGCGAATAACTCATCCCGATCAGATGAGTAAACCGTGATCCAATTTTTGTATAATTGATACATTTAAGGATTCTACTTATAAATTGCTCATTTGTACAGGACAGGAGAGACAGACAAGACAAATATAGACACTTACGCCTTCGGTTTTCATAATTTTGCTACGCAACCAGGACAGATAATAAACCCTCAGCCGATTCTTTCTTCCCGATATGGTGACCAGAATATTCTGTCCCTCAAGAACAGCCATTTGCGAAAACCGACGCCTGGTGATGAGTGAATAAACTGAAAAGAAAACACAAGAGACATCATCGGTAATCAAATAGTTCGTAGAAGATCAAGAGGAAAAAAAGGTGACAATTTTTATGTTGGTCATCGTGAGCACCTCTACTGCAATCCCACTTGCTATGGTTACCTTAATCGGGACGCTATATTTGTGAGACGCATTGAACGATGAAAAAACATTTGATTTTGGTCATTTGATCAACTAGCAAAATCATAATCGAAAGCTATCACCAGAAGGAAATAAAAGTAGGTGGCATGGACAACTCGCAGCAAGAAGATTCATCGGACAGATAAGGATATAATTTTGGAGTCAGAATGCCGAAGAGCAACTTTTCCACACAGATTGACGAACCTTTTCCTTCCCCACTGCGATCCAATAGGGAAAGACCGGTTTCCAGTCCAATCAATAGATTAACTCCCCACATAGCAGCGCAGAGAATCTCCGAGCCGAAACGTTTCTTGTACACTTGGATTTCGGGCGCCTCTTCACCGACACCGGAGGATTGATGATTCATACCCGACGGCCCAGAAGCAGTGGTCACATTCGGAATGGCATGCATCTGGGTAAGGTTTGCAGCTGTTAAGGCACTGGACGGAAGGATATTTGCATTTACCGGATGAGCCAACTGTATATCCACCTAGCAGCCAGGATATGAGGAAATGTAAACAAATTAGGAGATTTTGCCAAAGCAACTACTACAACAAAAGCGACAGAAAAAACAACAAGAGAACACATACGTGAGTTTTTGTACGAGTTTGTTGAGGCCCAACACTCTGTGAAACAGTCTGCTTGCTCTCCGATGCCTCGAATGGCGCGAAAGAATGGGTAGAAGTGGGAAGACCGACTGCCGGTTGAGGCTGTCTTTCTTGACGATCTGACTCGACACGTGTTGAAGAATTAACTTTAGCCAAACGATTGGGGGAATCTATGAATGAGAACAGAGTGGATGCCTTACAATGGAATGATGATAATTGGAACTGATCAAATTAGGAAAACTTGAATCATGAAGTAACATGAACACAATGTTGGATTGTTCTGGATCGCCTATACAAAGTAATGCAAATGGGAACAAACGCGTTTATCACAAACACTGGCTGCGTCCACGCTACGAAGTGCAAACACGCCTTGCTTGCGGTTATCTCAAACGTTTCGGTGTTCAACCAAATTGGTTATTGTTTCCTATGGGGGAAACGTTGTAGCCTAAAAAGCGACTGATCGATACAGATCGAGGCTAGGTACGTACACGAACGAATATTATATTGATTTCGTGTACCCTAGGGGTGATTTGCTTTACACAAGAAGTTCACACAGACTGACTCACTGTCTGTTTCACAACGTTTGGATTTCGAGCAAAACTTATCCTCATAGCTCTGCGGCTTGGTTGTTTACTCGTTGATTATGAAACTTTACAGGAAACACGCCACGCGGTTTACCGATGGTCTATCACTAATAACACCGAAATTAACTTTGAGAAACCTCAGGTTGAATTGCTGCATTACAAGGGTCGCTTCCTATATGCACTTCGAAATCAGCCATCACCGTGTTCTCCAAACGAAAAGGATCTGGGAGTCATTGTTCGTGAGGATCTAGGTTGTTCCACACATTGCACTAGAGCGTCGTCAAAGGCCATAAAGCAAGTTGGATTACTGAAACGTATTTTGGATCATTTGAGGCAGAACTTTGTAGCGCTTGTTGTCAGCATAAATTACAGAACAAACCGAGTGTGCTATACAAGTTTGGAATCCATGACTAATTCGTGACCTAAAGCACTCGAGCGTACAAGAGAACAACAACCAGAGTGTCACAATCCCAAAGTTATGGAAGGCTGCATATTCTCGGACTCCATTCATCTGCATACCGTCGAATACGTGGAGACATGATCCTCCCTTATCAAATACTACATCAAATTAAACACCCGTGCAGTAGTCTACTAACACTATCGGGAATGATCACCTCGGGGGACATGCCTTTAAACTTTTGCTTCACAGGAATCGCTTAACTGCAGGCGTCACTCTTTCAGCTATAGAGACTGTAATATCTGGTACTCTCTTTCTTTCCAAGTTGTTTCTGTTCCAACCATCGATTCACTCAAGTCACGGCTCGATGAAGCATTGAAATACCTAACTGTTCAGTACTGATGAGTGAACGTTATATGCTAAGTGTACTACTAACCGAACCCAATGCGTACAAAACCCAAGGGGGTTCAACAAGCACTAGCTTTGTGATTTACCCATAATAAAATTTGAATATGAACTAAGGATATATGCATATATGTTTGCTGGGGTGATTAGCCATTGTGATGAGAAGAGTAGATTAAGTTTTTCCTATAATTATGTACACAACAGTTTCCTCCCTACCATCCCACTGAAACACAAAAGAATGAGATCGAGGATGAATAAGTAAACAGTGCGTACTGTTTTTACCCGCGCAACTCTATAGATTGTTCTGGAACACTATAAGGATGGTACCATGAAAAAAGTCAGATTGGGAAAAAAGATATTCGGAATAATTATTTGATTCATTTTCTCTCCATACATAACGGAGACATAAGAAGGTTTCAGCATATTACGCATCAGTATATGCTTAACGCAACTGCGATACATACAACCCCGGTTTGGGTCTGATTACACAGTGAACAGATATCACGTGATGGAACTGCGCAAAAGTAACCTGAAACTACAACGCACGGCAGTCAACAAACACATTTTGCACGCGAAATGATCTCCATAGCGATCGAAATCTTCCGGATCTCGGATCTTTGAACTACCGATCCCAGTCGTAAAAGTCACTCAACCACACTGGGTCTATCGCTGAGATAAATTGCATGTGAGAGGACGATAGTGAACGTCCCATTGATTCGTGTAGGATTATTACCGGACTGAGGCTCGAGTCACTAATTGCTTCATTCAACCAAAAGGATGGATTTCCAGCTGCAGGTATCGATCGGATTTCCGGCAACAGTCGTTTGTGTGCAATTCATTCTCCGGGTTCATGTTGGTGAATGAAAGAAAAGTACCACCAAAATGGCATTGTCTAACATGTCAGCGCATGTGGTGCAGTTTCTGATGCTTCGAAGTGTTCGAATACGATAGCCCCCATAATACGACACGTTAGTGTGTTAGCCGGTGAAACCGGATTGAAGGGAATCCGGCTGCTACCCTCTGGATACTTGATTTTCTAACAAGAGGTCACAGTTATATTCACTTGTCAGAATGAATTCACGACTGTGGAAAGATGCAACGCCATCTAAGAGCCCCTGAAAATCATGCAATATCTTGTTGCTGATTTAGGGACCAGCCAATGGATATGAGAAAACCACAGGTTTTACCTTCATCTCAAGCTAGGAGCACCATCCAAAAAGTGAA
>UZAN01040541.1:36698-47998 GCA_900618425.1 Echinostoma caproni
AAGCTAGGAGCACCATCCAAAAAGTGAAGGATTGTGTAATACTTAGCTACCAGGCCACAAAACCAGATTCCGGTCAGCTCTCGATTGTTCCGATCGTCTCTACGTTCTGCATTAGGTGATCAAGTTATGTTACGCACAACGTCGATTATCGATCGCAGTCTTCTTAGACTAAAACGAATTGTGACTCGGTGGAAGTGAAGTGAAGTCCTTTTGGGTAGCAACCTGCCAAAATGAAGTATTAGAATCTATTCAAGTCAATATACTCACAAGTACTTTTAGCCGACAGATTCGTGGCCAGCACTAGCTCACTGGTTCAGTTCAGTTCAGTTTTTACAACCATTAACCATGCACTTTCGTGCGTCGGTTTTGGTTGCTGTCTTTGGTTGCCCATTTGGATAAAAGAGCAAAATGAAGATTGGAATGTCGAAGCAAATTCAAGTGGAAGATGGGGAATACACATAGAGTGGTGTTAGGAAAATAACGAGTGGATGCACGAGCGCCACTGTTTGCGACACCCAGCCATATCACTCAGTGTAGCTAACCATCGGTCAGTCCATTGGAAACAGGCAGTGGTGTCACCAAACTGTTTTGATGCTGCTGTTCAATTCTTTTACACACGGTTCATCGGGGAACATCGCAGTTACTGAGCCAAGTCTGATAAAACTGTCATTTAGAGTACATTCGAATGGATCCGAAGCAATGAAAACAAAACCGATAGCGTAAAATGAAGAAACAAGAGTTGAAATGAGTCATTTGAACAAGGTGGTGGACAAGTGAGTTGCGTGATTTGTGGCTGAGGTCAAGTTGGATGGTAAAATTTGATATGAGAGTGAACTGGTCCGAACGATGTGGTGAATGTGATGGAAGGAGGGGGAAGGAAGGTTTTGCCATGCTATGGAAAGATGGTATCAAATCTAACATCATCACTACCACGGCAACAACAGTTGCGTCACAGAATTGCGGTTTTAGGCGATGACAGCATTCACGGCTCTAGAATACATTTTTATTCTTAATCACAGAGGTGCTGAGGTGCGAAAACAATCAATAATATTGCACAGCTCGAAAAGCGTTGACTTTCTTGGAGAGATTGAGAACGCATCTTAACAGTGTAGTTTCGTCAACTAAGAAACCACTGAAGGAGATTATGCATGTTGATTTCAGTTACTTGTGGGTAGTAGTGCGGGATAATTGATATTGATTTGAACTGACTATCATTCTGATTTCACTTTCGGGCACAATCCTCAGTTCAGCGATTCAACTATACACTCAGAAGCACTAGGGTCGAATTACGCTCTTGTTAGACCGCATCAGTAATGCATATCCACCGTCTCGTCCGGGATTCGAACTCCAGATCCATCACATGGAAGGCATGCGTCTTAACTGTGCTAGGCAGCTCATACCATGGCTGTACCGAATAGCCAACTGATGTTTGTTCATGCGCCTTCTTCAGTGACAGTCAGTCAGTTCATTCGGCCGAGGGCAACGTAGGGGAACACAGATGAAAATCTGGTAACTTCAACCGAAAGCCTCCCAAGACAGGACCTCCCTGAAGGTTACGGGACGACTTGCCACAAACCTACTTGGCTCGATCGATTATTCGCATCTAACTCAGTTACTTGTGAGTAGTGAAATAGATTACCTTTTTTGTCGGGTACAAAATATCAAAGAAACTGCAATTGTTTTCAGACAAGCCAAAATTTTTCCGTATTGGTCAACTGCTTCCCTGAAAGCAAGAAATCGATTGTTTTGTAGTCTCATGATGCGGCTCTATGGCCTGTTTGCAAAGTGACACGTCAAGGACAACTTACGGGAATTGCGCTCGTTCTTTGTATAGACAGGCGGCTGACAGTGCAACTGTATTCATAAATCATCCTGGAAGTAAACACTTGAGAATCAATTTACGGAGTACTATACTTTGAATACCGGTGGATCCCACTTCGATGGCTCAGTGTGAACACTGAACTCTGTCCCAATACGACGCGGACAGAGAAGTCCGATACACTATGCACAAACCGACTAAGTTACTAGTTCAGCCCTTTCAGTTCAGTTTAAGGCCACAATCTGCCCATCGGGTGGTAGAGTATGACTCGCGACATCGCGGTTCGATCATCATAAGTCAAGGGGATCAGAAACTAGAAAGCGCACCTTATAAACGTGCTTTAGTGGTGTGACTCGAAACCTTTTGTATTGGAAGTGAAAAATAGAGGAAAAAATATATTCGCTGTCCTGACATTTTGCTCCACCAATACCACCGCTCGAAGTCATTGAAAACTTTCGCGCAAAAAAACAATTGAGAAAGCACGCTACGGGTAGTGAGCTATGTGAAAGCCTCAGTTACAATAGTGTTTATACAAGGAAATAGTTGGGAATGAAGAACAAGAAGTGCAGACAAAAAACTACACTTCAGTATGCGTACGGAGTTTATTCAGAATCACGTGAACTACAAAAACTGGAACATAGATCAGATATATTCTGTGTTCAGGAGTACATAGTCGCACAGAAAACAATGACAGAAGAACAGTTAGGATCAGTTTAGGAGTAAATATTCAATCAAAAATGTTTATGCAAGGGAAACATTACCTAAAAAGGGTAGCAAAATGGTAGAGACGCGCAAACAAAAGAGAAACCTGTGTTGTGTTCCAACTGACTGAACACCGTAGTACGCAACACGTGGTCTTGAGCAACTAAAGTCAAGTGGTTTACACAGTTTAAATGTGCCTCCAACATGAGGATAAGTGTGGCCAATCAAATTCATGTGAATAAAGTGGAGCTGGAAGACTGATCATTCTTACTGCAAACTTGTTCCTGATTGCAGAGATTATTTTGGTTAAGTAAAAGTGTACAGACCATCCCTAGAAATATTAGATTTTGATCCACGATAAACTAGAAACAACTTATTATAGAGGAAAAATCGACAAGTGATACGGATTCTTTCTACGCACCTCATCGTGATCCCTAAGGAATATATATATATAGTTGCATTAGGAATCCTCGTGCGACAAATACTCAAATGCTCGAACGACTAAAATTGAGTTATCAGTGCCACTGCTGCGGACAACCGGCAGTTGAAATTACTCATTATTTGAATAGGTGGAACCAAGGTCTGGTGCATTATCGATTACCTGTCCCAGATTATCTCACCGTTATCTACGTAATAGTCAATGCATAGATGCAGACGCGCGGGCACGGATCGGAGGGAAACCGTGTGCGTCGTCTATGCACCAGAGTTGGGTTTACGCTACGCCGAACTCCACGTAAATGAGCCGTAATTTCAACTGCTGGTTATCTGCACTAGTGGGACTGGGAATTGGACAAAGGGGCATTTGAGAATCTGGCTATCTGGTGTACAAGAACCCTGATGCACCTGCAGATAGATATGAGTATATTACGATTGAGGACAAGCAGGGTATCTGCCAGAAAACAAATAATGGAATAAAAATAAAAATAAAATGGAGGGTTGGAGGACCGACGAGGGAGAACAATTGTAATGGTAAATATAACTCCTGTGGGCGTATAGCCTACATTTTAGTTGAAAAGGATCACACGAGAACAACGATGCGTGGACGATGTTTGAACTCCACCTGTAATTCACTTCAAAATGGGTCTATAGCATTAGTTAACCCCGCACCAAATCGATCTTATTTTCAATAAGCAATAAAAAAAACACTGTCCTTTAGAGAACAGGAAAGAAACACTACATATATATTGTTTCGCGACGCGAATCAATATATATTAGAGTACCTGTGGTTTTTCATCGCCTATTGTATGTGCAGTGGTAACACTTGGATACCAGTTTGGGCCTTTCAAAATATGACCATTAGGCGAGCAAAATAGAACGCAGAACATTATCGATAGTTCATAGATAAGTGTACTACAGCCATAACCAACCTCAGTTGGAACAGACTCCTTGACTAATAGGCCGTTTGGGTAGCAGAACACAAAGCTAAAGACCATCCAATAAGTGGGAAGAGAAAGAACAAAACACTAAAAGAAACTCACCGGTTAGCGGGGCTGATGATGCATATTTCTTATGAGGTTCATTGGCTGTTGGTGGTCGGAGGGTCGCATCGTTTACCGAACCGGCATCCGTTATTTTATGCCCAGTACTGTTATATTCTTTCTCACTATCGGCAGATGGACGATTTTCCGGAGATAACTGCACATTAAAGAAAAACGAACTGAGAATTAGTGGCAGATTACCGACGGAAGCAATAATATCATCCATCTGTAGGAAAACACAGAGAATATGTAAGTTAGATGAACTAGTGTTTCCGACACTGGCATATTATACACCAGTCATTTTGTTTGCGATCTATTGATCAATTCATTGGAGGAAGAATTGCAAAACTGGAAGCACTTTCAGGGTAGAGAGATAGAGCATGCCGCATTTGCGAGGAAACTCAGTGGATGCACGAAAGTCATCGTAAACAACACTCTGTGTTTCCAAGCAGCGATTAGATTGATCCCGAGGACTCCAATTGGAGGGCCGAAAGTGAAGTGCATGAAGAAGTTGGATTCTTTACATCCTCGGAGCCGAATTTTAGTCTGATCACTTTTGAACCTTTTCTATCTACACCTTGTCTTGACAAACCTATATAGTGACTACGTAGCACATGCCCAAGTAGCCTTAACCTATGAAGATGAAGTAATCGCTACAGCTCCTCGCTCAACCGAATATCCCGGTAATGACGTAGATGACTCAAGTTGGCGAGCGCCAACAAAGCCTGTCACATGAGGGCAACCACTTCATTCATCATGCATCCGTGAGGGAAGATGCAGCTGTCCAAACAGTAAAATCTCTCTTCTCCCTCTATTTGCAAAGATGTATTCGATAAAAAGAGGAATTGCAACTACCACCATTAGTAGTGATATTGGTACTGCTACTATTATTATTATTGTCATCATACGAGGTCAGGGCGGTTTCCAGAATCTATTATAAGTTGCAGAAAAAAGCAACAGAGTGACCCTGACAAATACCGCTTTCCATAGTGAACTCGAGCGAAAAAGTGCCTTAAGATGACGATTAGCATGAAAGCATTAGGTAAAGTGAACTAGAACACAGCGTGATGGCTACCAGTTTCGTTCTTAGAGGGCATATCCATTCTCCACAAATGGGACGCATTGATCTGGGAACTCAAAACGCACACATCGCTCACACATACTAAAAAGGATGAAACATATGTCAGTGAGTTAGATCGCCACACAGTACAGAGTAGATTCGATGATGGATTTTAGACTGTTGAATGATTACAGTCCATAGTAAACTTAAACTGAATAACTAAACAAAACTGACCTGTGAATTGCCGGCTAGTGCGGACCACTGATCCAACGTACCGGTTCCAGATGCTTCAATGATGCAAGCGAGACTGCTCAAAGTTTCTTTGGTGAATTCATCCGAAGGCCTAAACACACACACACACACACAGGTAGTGTAGTGCCCATAGACAGGCACATACACAACAGTGTGATTGGCATGGGAGAAAAGAGAGGTCCTCATAAATATACGTACGCATGAATCGAATAACTGAAGGAGCGAACAGCACGCAACTGTGATTAGCATTGTATAAAAGTAACAGCGTGACAGAAACGGTGATGAGAGAATGCCGAAAAGCACGTCGATGAAAGATCGCATACGATCTGGTGGGCAAGGCGTATAGAAGCAACTAGCAGGGTGTCGAAAAAGCAAACCGGTCAATGATAAAGGCAAACGGAAAAGAAGGGACAACCAGATCATCGAGTTCCCGTTCGCGTTCACAAGAAACACGTGCATGGACAACGGGGGTGGCCGTGAAATTCGCTCTCCATGTTTGACTGGATTGTACAATAAAAGAAACTTGTACGACCCAAATTCGACAAGGAGCGTGAACGGAGTTGCGTAACAACTAGGGCTGTATCACCAGATTGTATAAAAAAGTAGTTACCAGATCTGATAACCTTTATGAATGCATTTTGATGTACCTCAATTTTAACAAGTAAGTTGCACACAATCCGGGTGGTGTGTGGTTCGCTTCACAAAGAAGTGATTGTTAGACGTAATTTTAACAGCAAAAAAACTATGGGGTAATTCACCAATGGGAGACATTAGACAAGTGAATAACACGACGCGGTCAGTGCTCAAAAAGCTGGGTTATCAAACGGACTAACAGGAGAGCATCACCGGAAATACGAACTGTGACTATCAGAGAAATACCACTGGCAACTAAATGTTAAATAAATGAATCTGGGTTAGACGGGATGAAATTTATGCCCCGGAAATTAAAAATGCAGCCCCGTTTGGTATGCAAACAAGCCCAAGGGTTCTGAATTATCTGAACATCAAATAACCGCTCCAATTCCGTTCGCTAAAGAACGAAATGCTTCGCAAGTTGTTTGGGTATATGATAACTGAGTGCCCGATTACTGAAACGCTCACTGCTTGTGGCAATATTACCTTCACTGTCGATTTATTTTTCACAAAATCCATCACCTTACCATGGATTCTACCAGGTGACATTGATGTATGTATTGTCGATCACATACATCTGCGCTCAGAATGTGTGCCACACGAATCACGGGACAACAACCTTTATGAAAAGAAAAACGTTTCACGATTTGCTTGTAAGCAGAGTACGGCCAGGTTTCCCAGGCCAAGGCTGGTGAATTTTCTTGTACAGTTCACAACTGCTGCCTTCGGCTATCCAAAGCCTGAACCCTAGGGCAGCGGGGCGGTGTGGGAAAACCGCAATCCATTTAGGGCCGGTATCCAGTACATCGGACGGAGTCAAACGTCCAAAAGGCTTAATTGAGCCGGTGACCAGTGCCACAACTAGGAACGTGTGTGTGTGTTTGGTTCATACGCCTCTTCCTGACTGGATTAGAATGTAATAAATAATATAATAAAGTCTATCCCACCCAGGCATCCTCCAACACATCAGTCAATATCACAATTCACGGGTGCCCCAAAGGTTCAGACAGCGACGGATATTGGCTGTATGCTGGTTATTACAAGGAAAAAAATCGCAATGAATTGCGCGGAGAATCACTATGTAAAGTTGGAATTAAGGTTTCTGTTCTTGATACAGTAAGCCGCAGTAGTCAATAAGCGAACTCGGGAATCGGGAAAGTCTCGATAATCAGTGTCACTGTTTTCCATGCCGACATTGGCTTGCACCGTCTCGATTCTACCAGCGGCACGACTAGCACACACATAGAGAGCCAAGTTGGAAAACCTTTGTGCAATCGTTCAATACTGTTACGAGTAACTAAATATACTAACAAGGAGAAAACAAGCATTCATAGGTGAACAAAGCAATCGCATTGCGATACGTGAACGACCACAAAACTGACAAACTAACTACAACTCTCCATCGAGAGAAGCCTGGGCCAGAGATGTAAGCTAAACCACAAACAGACCGAGGAGCTGTGGATTGCGGAGAGGGTGTAATCGTGCAAGAAGTCAGTGATTCAACCAAGAGCAAGCAGCCCACAACATATCTGAATACTTACGGAGCCGAATAGCGGCGCATAGCATACACATCTGGATTACACTGACTGACGGGTAGCCTCTGGGGTTTTTGGGGAGGACAGACATAAACGCTCTGTGGTCGATTTACGCGAATATGGAGTTGCATAGGAGGAAATCGAGTTCTGGGAGGCAACGGAGGTAATTCGATGGATGACTTAAAAGACGGTAACGGAGAATTGGTGTGGGAAGTATCGCTACATGAAGGATGGGATAGGTCAGTGATAGCGTAGCGATCGTGCAGACCAAAGATAAACATAAAGAAAAAGTATACGCATAAGAAAACCGAATTTTAAACACCGTCATCCCGAAATGCAAAGGATGAAATGAAACAGAAAGAAGACGCAGGAAAAGCATCGTAAGAGAACCGTAATTTGCACAAGGAAAATGCGTTCAGTTAGGGATGAGTGCAAAAGCAGGTAGAAATGTGTGAAAAAGGGGCGGGGAGAAAAATGGACAAACAGGTTAATTTATGACGAATTCGTTAACGAGAATAAAATGTCAATCCGACTTCAATAAACGACGCCGCCTAACTTTTAAGATTTCGGCGCCTCCGAAAAACCAATCTGTGATGACTGACATACACCGCATGAGCATAGCAAAAGCTATGAGAAATAATCCTAGGGTTTGAGATGTTTATTTCATTGTATTGTATTGTATTAGACAGGAGGGGCATAGAGCAAAACAACAACCTTAAGATAGAAAATAGCTAGATAACAGTAGGAATCGGGACTCACAGAGCTCCGTTGTGAACTTGTTGAGTAGCAGAAGCAGAAAGCATTCCGCTTTCGACTTGTCCGTTGCCTATCGAAGGACGACCGTCATCAATTTCAGCGACTTGTAGCTGTGTTCGACGCCGCACTACAGACAAAGTTGCACGGATTTGAGCCGTTTCTTCCAAATCTGGCCCCACTTCGCCCTCCTCAACCACATCAACTTCGCCATCGTCATCGTCATCTTCGTCCTCTTCCTGATGATCTTCCACATTATCTGCATCTCCATCACCTTCAGTGACCATCGGCTTGCCAATCGACGTCTCAGGATTATCAATTTCTTCGCCGCCCTCTTCATCACACCACCCATTTTCATCTTCAGTTCCTCCGATACCCCCGACGGCGTCGTATTCATGCCCCCCAGAATTCCCGTTGCCAGGAACATTCTCCACCACTGTGAGTCGACGAATATCTGAAGCCGGAGTGGACTTAGGAGACTTATGGTGGCGATGGTCTTTGCTTGACCGGGATCCACTTGAGGAACCGGTGGAAGCAGAAGAACAAGTGCTGGAACGGAAATCACGTGACTCTGTGGAGCGACTGCCACTCGCCGAAGAGGAGGAACCAATGGGAACTTTCCCTTCGATCGATCTATGTTCAGCGCTTATCGA
The DNA here is from genome assembly GCA_900618425.1 of Echinostoma caproni. Taxonomy (NCBI): domain Eukaryota; kingdom Metazoa; phylum Platyhelminthes; class Trematoda; order Plagiorchiida; family Echinostomatidae; genus Echinostoma; species Echinostoma caproni. Next base: position 45,584 of record UZAN01040541.1, read on the forward strand.
AGAGCACTGAGACGACGCAGAAGCCGACGAGGAGGAAGAAGATGAGGATCCGGTGGAGGATGCAGAGGCCGATCGAGGTACTTTTCCGGTAGGATCCGATGCTCTGTGTCGGTCGCGCGGAGGATCTGATTGTGCAGCAGATGAATGGGAACGGCTTAAAACATCCGATTTGCCGTTAACTCTGCGCTGACCATTTATCTGAAGTTGCGATTGCGCGGACTTTCCATTCACAGCACTGTTGCTAATTCCACGTGATGGGGCTGGAGAAGCCGATCCCAGATTGGTCAATTGGGCAGCCAGTTCATCTAGTTCCTGATATCCAACGTAAAAAAAATGAAACCATAATCTCGAATTACGAACGTGAATGGAAGGTGTCATGTGGTTTCAAACCATAACACAGTATGCGAAGCACAAAAACAACATGAAGATGAGTAGGACGATGATGATGATGATAATGACAATGCTTCGCAAGCAATAGAAAACATATGAATACGCACACAGAGAGAAAGAATTGACATAGTTTAACTAAACAAAAATAGACATACACAGAAAGCTGATCACAGGACGCAACTCAAAACAGAGACAAACTAACGAACACTCATGCTGAGATTCTCGTAGTACTTGTAGTCGTTTCTACGTATTATGATATCACACAAACACACACGTCTCCTACTGAGACAGAGAAGCAATGCACAATGAAAGGACTGTGACAACTTTGGATTGACCACACAGAAAGCAGTCGTTTGACCGGCAAATTCGTTTTGTAAGAAAATCCACTGTTTGATTTTTCAACCAAATGTGGGATCAATAGATGGTAGCCACTGGAAAACTGCGGGAAACTCTACGGGAAGATGATAAATAACACACGAAAAGGGTGGGGGAGAACTGAAAAACTCTTGATGTGAGGCGTCTGCCGAGAATTTGATTTTGAATTTAAAAAAATATAACGGACAATACAACAGTGAAGTTAGAAAGAAGACTGATATGCCCGTGGAAAGGACGAACAACGACGTGCTTCCTCGCAAACATATTTTGCCCATCTCTTCAATAGGCGTGAGCGCGTAGAGGCAGCGACAACGGACCGCACATAAGTTTACTCCAAAACAGCAACCAATATCAATGTTTTTCCAGCACATAAATTAAAGCCGAACATCGGAGATCATCGGATGTGTGAGTGGGCAGAAGCATAGAGACAGAGTGTCAGTAGACGATGAGTAGAGCAAGCATACCGTTTGTAAATTGATTACGACCACTTCCGATTGACCAGTTGTTGTTTCAGACGGCAACTGAGCAGTATCCCCTTCAGTGCAAGCCCATCCATTTGGATCCGATAGCACATGCAACGCATCTCGTTCAACTTGACCCAATGTGGCCCCTAACCAGTTGTGAGCAGTTGATTTAGTGGGCGGACTGTCATAAAGACGACCTTGTGTACTTTTAGTTTCGGTCCAAGTAGATGAATTCTCATCCTCATCATCTTCCACCAGAATGAGCTCATCTGGTCTGGGTTTGGCTAGACGACGTCTTAATCGTGGTCCAGGGGGAGGTTGCGGTGATGAGGCTGAAGACGACGAGGATCCAGGAACGGGTTCAGGTGCAGATATTTGACGACGGAATAAGGACGGATCTAAACGGGATCCAAACCAATCTGCGCTATCAGCACTACACGTCAACTGTGTTGCTGGGATGATGCGGCGGCGACGGCGTCTTATTTCCTCAGTAGCCTCAAGGTTTGAATTCGGTAAGGGTTGGTAAGGAAAATGATGAATTGCTCGGGAAAACAAAGCGCTAACTGAACGATCCTCGACTGTCTCTATGGCATCAATCGGCGTGACAGGAGGCTGAGAATTAGTTGGTTGTTGCTGCTGCTGTCTCTGAAGCATCAGGCCCTGTCGTAGCTGTTGTCTAAGATAGACTAGGGAAGCAGAGGTGGGATCCGCTTGCGCCTGTTTCAACCAATGGAACAAATTTAAATGGAACTGTTGTGTGCCTGGCTCAATACTGGCACCGAGTAAGGCTTGTTGTACAACCGCTTGTGCATGTGATAAAACCAACGGATGAAATCCGGTGTCAACTTCAGCTGCAGGCAGGGCCGGAACTGGAGTGGAGTCCGTTGGTATAGGAACGATATCCGATGTGGGAACCAGTTCAGACATGTCCTCGTCGTTCAATTTAAGAAATGCGCTTGTTTCACTATCGACTGCCGAAAGCTCCACCGATTCCGACTGGGGACGATGTGGTGTTTTAACGAACAAGAGCGATACATTTCGTCAACCATGTTAGAATGACGGTTCAGACAGGTAGACAGGTTTGCCACAGGCAAAGCAATAAGGCAGCACAACAGCACACAACGGGACACAACAACCAAGACGAGAAATTTTCCCACAATCGGGTACATAAATCGATGATCGATCG
>UZAN01040541.1:48830-72442 GCA_900618425.1 Echinostoma caproni
AACTGAATGGTGTTTCGGATTAACCGGCATGTTGTAGCATTGAGACCCACTTCAGCATAAGTGACCAGGCAAAAAAACAATCCGGATAATCGTTCGTTCGCGCACACATTCACTCACGTACACAAAAGGTACAGAGATAGAAAGAGACAAACTGCGACGCAAATACATCAAGTCTGAGGCACGTAGACTTAGATATAGCCAGACGCACGCACTCACACACGCACGCACGCAGCACTCACCTCGATGCGGTTGCGCTTATAAGCGAATCGGAACAAAAACGGAAAGTAAATCACATGGGAAAAGCGAGCAAACAGAGCCGACAAGAACGGCACAGATTAGGAATAAAATATTACCCCTCTTAAACTGGAGGAGAGCGAAATGAAGAATATGGCCAAACTCAACGATAGTCAAACTGGTAGAGTACTGATGGAATGCCCACGTTAGAAAAAAAGGGGCAACACATATGAAACGGGTCACGACTAAGAATGAAGAGGAAAAGAAAAGACGCTTTTGAATCACCTTATGCTGATATCGATCACAATTTACCAACCTCGAAAACATATCTCAATGGGACGCAAGATCCTAGTTAATACAGCCTTTTTATGAAACCAACAGAACACGATACATGACGACCGTACTGTTGCAACGTAAAACATAACCGTGCCGCAAGCGAACTGGCAACAAACAGGAAAAACCTTCATTTCAATCTACTACGTCTTTCTGTCTTTTTAAGCGTCCTACCTAGAAATTAGTAGCACTTAGGTCAACCAAACGCCAAGTACATTCTTGTGAAGTGCCATCGATGGGTGACAGTAATCGGCAAGAAACGTTTGTCACCAAATGGTCTACTGTGGTGGAAGAAATAAAAGGAATCAGGTGCATTTTAGGCGCGCCAAAAATTAAACATCCTCAAACCAGACAGTTGGTAACGGAAAGGTGGATGGTCGAAAAAAATATTATGGAGGACAAAAGCCACCACTCATTTTATCCACCAAAATTTGTATGCGTAGTATGAACGGGTTCACCGTTTAATGTTTGTGTTACATTAACAGGTGTGAATATGACAGGATGAAGCCAACTGTTTACAGTCAGAATGAGTAACGCAATTCACAGGTCTACGATAGTTTGGACAGAAGCCAAAGGAAAACACAAACGGTTGCTTTCCCCATAGAGGTTGTAACACGCAGCAAGAAGACACCAATGATACAACCAGTCACATACGAATAGGAATGACGATAGCTGAACGGAATGAACACGACCAAGAAAAACTGAAATTGAGAAATGACCTACCTCAGATTTAGTAACAAACTGTTGTGTACTCAACCTCGTTTTCGCACCGGCACTCACTCCCAATACCGGTTGGCGGGCGTAACGTAGGTGACCAGGGACGTCCTCGGAAGTGCTCGCGTTTGACTGACCGGCGGTACCTTTTGAACGACCTAGTGGACGGAAATTATATTAAATGAAATCGGTCAAAGCAACCGAATACATAGATGAGATTTCTGTACCGTTCGATCATTTTATCCAAATGATTGATTTCTCATCTCAATTTATGCAGTTATTGCCCATGCACTTTTGTGAGGTGGTTTTATATGATATTTTTTGGCTGCCCATTTGGATGAAAAGGTAAGGAAAAGATCGGAAAGGTGAAAGCAGTCTGGGTGAGAAAATGGAGAATTCCGGTTGCAAACAAATCGAGATGGACGAACAACAGTGTTTACGACACTCAGCCATATCACTCAAGTCTCAACCACTGATCAGCGGAACCCCGTCCAGGGAGTCTAAGGTAACCCATATGACCGAGCGTCCCGGGCAGTTTTTCTACTCTCAAGCTAGAAGGTAGTTTGATCACCCTTTACTTCTTCCATCTACTATCTGCCTCATCAAACATCGTGCCGCGACAAACTATTTGGTGACATGCATAACACGTCCCCAAAAACGCAATCCACAAGGCGATCGCGACTATCCAAAACTCTGCTCTTAACCTCGGTAATTTACGTCCGGTCACCCAGCCAAATTCGTGCAATGCGATGCAGGCAGCGGTGTTTGAACACCGATACTACCATTCGCGATGGTGAACTGCAGTGATATTACACCCCAAGAGCCAACTCGTGCACGCTCATTCATGTTCCACAGTATTCTATTGCTGAGTCTGAAAAGTAGCTACATATTACTTCCGTATAAAATAAAAAGAAAGCACTAGCGATGAACTAGAATTGAACTACACTGAAATCTCCTGCTGATAACACGGAGAGCTAGCGCCACAGAGGCTACAGAAGAGAGTTTATTTTTATCAAAATATGCATGTAGATCTGTGCATGTCCCAGGGAATGTTGTAAAATTATTTTAAACAAGTATAATTAGGGGAAATCCAGACAAGGCAAATGCAAACTCGATTCGACCGATACACGTTGCGACCACGACAGAGTCAGAGTACAATGACTACCATTTTCGAATTCCAAGTCATTCAGAGGTTGATACCTAAATATCACAATGGCATATAAAGCTCAATCTTCATTAACGAAACCTAAAGAAAGCTGCCGAAAACCAGAATTGCATAATTATGGAGCAGCCAGAAGATGTGAATAAGAACCAGAATACACGAGAGCCTACTGTTTAATGATTCAAATGTAATAATCTCTGATATGGCATCGGAAACGGAAGCGAACGAGAATAAGTGGAGGAACAACATTGGAGACGAAGAGAATGAGGGCAGAAATGGCCATCCAAGTTGTTCACACAAGTTAAAGTGTTCAGAGAGAAGTATCGAGCGGTGAAATGGAAAGGATAAACGGAGAACTTACCATGCCCGGGACCTTGGTTGGACGAAGTTAAACGCGTCGGGACCGCGGACTTGGAGGACAGTGCCACAGAGGCAGGAGCAACGGAAGTAGGCACTGAGGAATCGGAGGAAGTAGCAAAGGCAAGTGCACCGGAAGTACGACCAGCACCGGATTGATGAGCGTTAGCGCCAACACCAGGGCTGTGAGCCGCCAGACCACCGTCCAAGCCTTTGCGCAACTCCATATGGGTCGCTGGAGACTGCTACAAAAACAGACCGGAAAANACCGGAAAAATCTTCACAAGAAGAATCGAAAAATCAGTACAATTAGCCCTTGTGTTATTTGTCCAAAGTACCACTTTGTACACGGAACCACTCAAGTGATTTTATTAAATTTAATAACCACTACTTAAATTTAGAACTAAATATTCTGTATCCAATAATCGGTTAGTTCTTTTACCTACTGAATCGTATCACTTCACAAAGGGATTCTGTGAAAGTACTGAGAAAATTAGATAGATACGGTTTTGGTAGAATATGCCAAACACTACCGTCATACTAACGACGGATGTTCAAACAGTATTGCACGCGAAACATACCCTTGTTATATTTACTGTGCATTTCCAACCAGCATACAGAGATTCATAAGCATTACCACCTGCCATATTAGATAATCGCATGATAGCCTGTGTCATTCGCATACACACACATTATACAAATATTGGCAAACTAAAACTGTAACTGTCACTGACGTAAATGATTCAGCCAGCTGGAAATGCAAATAGTGATTGGATCTTTCAGCCAAGGGAGCACACGATCAAACCACAACGAATATCTCTGACAACTGCATACGTGGAATAGTATCGATTCGACTCACAAAGGGGAGCCAATACAGCTTGTGTAAAATATAAATTGCAGCCGGTAAAACACAAAATAGCAATGATCATCAGCTAAACTAACTTGACCTCTATGAAAGCGTGGGGAAATTCAAACAACCAAACGGGCCAACAATAAACGAACCTGGCTGACTGGTCGTGTGGATGGAAACTTGGGTGCCACAATGTGTTGGTGACGTGAACCGCCAGCAGCGGCGACCGATGCAGTTGTCGGCACGTTGTCCTGTGTGGTGGAAACCCCATTTGCACCCAGACGAACTTGCTGCTGAGGGGGAATCAGGGTGATTTTTGTTCGGAAAGGGGACCGCGTGAAAGGTCCGGCATCATTGGGACCAAGTACACGCAAGGGCGGTGCCGGTTGGAAAGGAGAATGCGGGACGGAACCGTTGATCGAGACAGCAGGATGCTGGCATGCGAAAGCGGGTGTGATTGCGGGTGCAATGAATGAGGAGGAGTATACATGCATGTGTGCGATTATAAGATTGATGACAGGTGTGAAGTGCATGCACAAGACAACTGGTGAGCAGCGAAGGGTGTAGAAGCATCAAGAAGAGGCAAATCTTGATCAACGGCAAAGTTGGCAGCTGAACACGGTCCAGATCTTCATACAATATGGTGACGTGCAAAAAATAGTACATTAGAAACCGTTGAATCTAACGAACGCAGATAATGGAACAATTGTACAACCCAAACAATTACGATAGCTTAGTTTGTGGCCTTACTCATGCTAGAAATACTGAGTCATGAATAAATCAAGATGAATTAAATGTCACGAATGTCTAAATGAAAGCTGCAAAGCACTACATGGACGAAGTGGATGAGGACAAAGATCGGGGCAAGCCGTTTGACCTCGGCAATCTGAGTGGTCCCGCAAAGCACATATCCCAACAAAATAACAGAGGGGTGAACAAGATCGTTCCCAGTAATTCGTATTCATGGGACTACATCAAAATACATAACACCACTTTTCTGAAAGATGTTAGCCGCAGTAGAAGCGCTGGGAATACGTTTGCACAACCCCACCCCACCCCCTATGTGTGGCCCCAAGTAATGTGTGCCGGAGCTTAAGCCTCCCTGACCCACCACACAAACACACACACCGCATCACGAGTAATCTCGATGATGCAATGAAAGGACCAATAACTGTGATCCCCGTGGACCCGATTTCCGGTCCAATGATGAAATCAATTTCTAGCAATCTGTGATGTGATTTCATTTTATTTTATTTTTCAATACTTGTGTTCAAAGTGAGCTAAACAAATCAGAGTGAAACAATCTTTATGACATAGAACTTAGTCTATGATATTCTCGTGAAAGGATACAGCCTCGTAGTCTAGACCCAAGCAGTATTGTTAAACTAGGCCTGATATTTTTGATGGTTTAGGAACCGAAGTCAACCGCCTGAACTCCTTAAGTGATTGTTTCAAAACTTTTCACAAGTGGTGCTTTTTTCAGCTAGATTCAGGACGATAACCAAAACCGTGATTTCCCTAAACATATGGGAGTAGGAATGTGGAGCACGTTCAATTTGCGGTTAGCAGTTGTGCGCCACTTGCACCGCCCATTACCTATTTACGAACCCTCCAAACTCGTGGGTCGATAATTCCCAGTAAACTCCAGGAAAAGATAGGACACCCACTGTGGTTCATGACTAATACACCGCTAGGAGACATTCAGTAACACCGTCACATTGATCGATCAACAACAATGGCAGACGATCGCAGTGTGTTGCCGCTTTGGCGGTTCGATTCGTGTGCGCATTCGTGCATCACGAAATACGATGATGTGCTTGAGGTACAGGCAAGCTTGCCAACGCGAATCCACCACTACCACCTCCTTCTCCTAGTGGCTTTTAGACTATTTTCCGTCAGGTCCACGTTACGCGCTGGTTTGAGGACAGCATGGACAACAGTTGTCACCAAATCGACAACGTCTAATTGGTGTTCGATAGCTGACTTCGGAAGTTATCTTATGATTGCAGCAATTAAACTGTTCAGTGACGGTGAGGAGTGATTGCAGGAATATAGCTGCGGTCCGAAACTTNCGGGTTAACGAACAACGAACACGGAAAGGAGGCTAAATCAAGCCAAATAGCAAGAAAATGAATCAACTATATGCTGCTTTTATTTTATTTACTTGCTTTTTATTGAATACATAATTGTACAATTTATCAGAAAGGGGGAAACAGTCAATCAAAGGGCTTTATGTGATGCAGAGAATGATTGGAAAGTGAGGGGTTCGAAGGGGTGGGGTTCGAACGCACGACACCTGGAGCGATGAGTTAATGACCCGAACGGCTTGACCACCGTCACCGATGCGAATGGATGGAAGCTGTAAAACCGGGACGACTGGTGGCCATTGAGTGGTCGCGAATGCCATTTGTTTCATTCTACAGTGAGTTTGCGCCAAGTCTCTGTGACTTCGGATATTTGTCCCACTTGGTTCCGATCCTTCTGATCTACCAAACCGGTCTCTGGTAGCATTTGGCTTGCAACACTAGTATGTTTTCTCGAGAGAAGTGTTGACGTATTCAAGCGTCCAATGATTAATAACAAAAAATATGGCACCCTATCTTTATTACAATCATGGGTCGGCTATCTTCGGAATTCTATGCTAATTTGTGTTTTCGAATATAGTTCAGAACTGAGATAGATGAAAAGGTACCGCTGAATGCTGCTAGAGTTTTTCTTTTCCATTTCCGTACGCAACATCCCATTTCAAATTAAGCCGACAAATCATTTGTTAAGCCACTAAAACCGAAACTAACTTTACCATCGGCTCACTGGATATAGAAACTCCAGTTTTTAACTAGATATAGTAACGTGTTTATTTCATTATTTTACCTCACCGTTCGGTAGCCTCTCAGTTTGCGTTTCCATTTTGTGAAATGAATCAACACGAGGAAAGGGCAGATAGCCCGGGTCAGCTCAAAATTCCCCCAAAGCTATCCATCTGGAAACCGCACGGAATCGGATAAGTTTCTTCGGAGTGAGAATTTTGCCAGAGCAGATGGCGGGTAGGCAAGTTCAATGCAAGCATGAATATGTGAAAATTTGGTCGCGTTAGGCTTTCAGGTTAGGGATTTCCTGACTAACGATAATTGATACTGACTGATATGGCAAAATGTCATGTCTCACAACTCTCGAGTATCTGCTCAATTCATTCTTAAATCAAATTTACATACATTTTTCAGTTCAGTTTTGAAACCTCGGTTACGGTTACCGCTTTTGATCTTTGTTAACTGGATTGATGCGTTTGATTGAAAAAAAGATTTCTTACTTAATAAGATGAGGGACGGATAGGAATCGTTATTACAATGCAGAATCCGTACGTCAGCAAACAAGCGTTTTAATGGAAAACGCGATCTTGAAACCAGTGAGAAACAGTCACTACCAATGACTTCATGCAGAAACAATTCAGTGACCAAAGACGGTGCTGGACCGGCTTGTCGAGTTAGGTAGATCACCTTCTACCCCATGATTCATTGCGCTTTTCGATGTCAGCGGGAAATGACAGGATAGCAGTAATCACAATACATAGAAATCACATCGTCGAGTTACACTCGAATCCGAGAGTGAATGAGCAAGGCATTGGGAAATAATGACCGTGGATTAATCTAGTTATACAAACTAAAACGAAAGCGCATCTATAGCCAAGATGAGCAACAAGTGCTGAAAAAAAACGCAAAGGTATGGATAAAACATGCAAACTCTGCAGGGGAAAAATCGATGCATTTCGATTGTTTGTCCCAGAGAAAAACTATTTTTCATGTATTGAATGGCAATAAGCCATGCATCACCGCGATGAATCGATGAGAAATAAAAGGATATAACATGAGTGCGATGAGTGAATAGATGGCTGAATGAATGATTCGAAACCAATTAAATCGAATGCTATTTTTGAAAAAAGCACCACCTCGCTTCGTACCACTACGGACTTACCACAGCAGATCGATGGTGATGGAGTGGGAAGTGATGACCAGATGCTCCACTCACGCCAGACGCGGATGATTCATTTGTGTCCAAGACGGAAACGGATGCAGTTGAAGCCAACGGAGAAGCGGCTTGTCCGGAACCAGCCAATCGGCTACCGGCAGCGGAAATTCCTAGTTTGGGTTGATTTGAATGAAACTGAGCTTGTGTTTGAAGTGCAGGTTGCACCTGCGACCGACCATGATGATGATGAGCATTTGATGAAGCTTGTACGCGTGAACTGGCGTTCCGGGAATGTTGGGGGAAATGATGCGGATTTTGAACAGGTTGATGCACAGCGTTCCCAGCACTGACAGCACTACCAACCACTGCCGAGGTGCTGGTGGTCACCATGGGTCGTACAGGGGCGGCTCCAATGACCGGATTATGCTCTCTCTCCTGATAAAACAATCGAATAGGTGAACAAAATCATTAGCCGAAAACGAACGGCGGAGACTAATCAATAACGTCATATGAATTACAAGGTGAATGTAGGAGAGGTCAAGTGAAACGAGGAAAGATGTCAGGTCATGAAGAAAGTCAGTTTGAAGAGTACCTGAGAAACGAAAACATGTGAAATACTTGGATAAGGATTCCAGTGCATATACCCATGAATGGCGGGGACATGCGACAATAGAATTTCCAGTTGCACTGCACATATGCCTGTGCGTCAAACGAATCATCGCAATACCAGAATCTGTATGACAAAGAGTACTTTTTACACAACAGATTTCGATATAAAAGACGAGATGTGAGCTTACCTGTAGTCTGGCAAAATTTTGTCGCAATGTGTTCTCCCCGGGTTCATTTGGGGCAACTGTAGCAGATGCATGTTCATCGTCCAGGCGAGAGAGTTTCGAACTAGGTCCCTTACCATGACCCACAGGATGCATAGGTGGCGGGTCACCTCGAGAATGCAAACGCCCACTTGGCTGAGCTCCGTTACCAGTGGGAGCGACACGGACATTAAAGCCACCAGTAATCGGTGGATTGGGTGGGACGAAATCCGCTCCGACACGACCAGGTGGAGCGCGTCCAAACTGTTTATCTGACGGAGAAGGCCGATATGGTGCATTAGTGACCTGAGGAGGTGGAAGACGATTAGCAGCGGCGGGACCTCCAGCAGGACCACCACCGGCGGCAGCTGACATAGCAACCGCAGCAGCAGCGGCTGCTTTTGCCGCAGCGCTGGTATCGTCTTCATCTTCATCACTTCCCTCATACTCATAGACCTGCTCCCGCTCCTCTGCTACAAGAATAAGGTAGAGAGATAACATTCTTTAATAAAAAATCTGCATGCCTGTCAATCCTACAGGTCCTGGAATGAAGTGTTATTACCCTTGGTCCTTACGTGAAGAAAAATCGGATAGAGGTGACGAAGAGATGAGCAGAATGAGGCTGATAACACACGTATCAACTTGGCAATCCTTCCCTCATACCTACTTGTTTCACTACATTCATAGTTACATATAAGAACAAGCGATGAGACAAAGGGCTGCCATATTACATAGAAACTAGAGGAAAGTTTGACGGTGATGGTAGGGTTTGAACACAACATGATGAATACAGTCCGTAAAAACAGAACCAAAACCCTGTCGAATGCCAGTAGCTCTAAGGGGTGTGGTGAATTTCAGTTATCAGTCACCGACATAGACTTTGGACGATGAGTCAGCCTGTTTCAACGCGTGCGTACTTCGCCCTAGATTACGCTACTGTTTTGGTTTCACATCTACCAACCATGTTATTTTTCTGCCTCGTACATCAAGCCTTCCAAAAGACTACTGGCCATGCCTATCTGATATTTATTATCACGTGTAATGCAATTTTAATTTGCATTCTTCGTTGTGTAATAAGTCACCCACGAACCTACCGCCTGTCTAAGGACTGACTTCGTTTCAGTGAAAATTATCGACCAAGCCCGGTCAAAACACGCCAGAGAATTTCTCGAAGCCTGGCACTCCTCGATCAACAAGCACATTGAACTGGATCACGTGTACACGCCAACGAAACTCAAGGATCAAATGACGCAACAAAAAAGGTCACGCCGTGACCTGAGAACGGGCCGAAACCGCATTCAGGACAGATGAACAACAACGTCCCCTACCAACGTCAGCCCCACGCACCAATTCAACGGCGAACCCAATCGAAAAATGAGAACAAGGGACAAAATGGTCGGTGGCGAAGAACACATTTAACCGAACGGATACAAGCAAAAATCCGCCACTTCACAAGCACTGATGATGTCATCTCGGTTGGTGATGAAACATTTGCAAACAAATTGCCAAGCTCGGCGAACAGGCAAAATAGAAATAACGGATCCTCTGATCCACCATTGATGACAGGCCACAAACCACAAGTGCGAATAGTAATAATAATAATAATAATAATATGACAATGCAAACTATTGGTCGATATACATTTGACGAGGTCATACCACACCGATTACCGAAATAATAGTACCCGCTTGATAATAGACACACACTCAATAAAGTATCACATTCAGGGGGAACAGGAGCAGAAATCCACAGTGATGGTGAGCCAAGTGACTAAATGCGCAAATCCGAGCAAATATCGTTGCACTCTAGGAACCCAAATATCAAACTATTCACTTCTAGTACCGACCTTTGAACGAGCAAGTTACGCGGCCTTTTTCCGTATCGATCCACCAGCTGATTCAATGGGAAGCTTTAGTTTTGTGGAGGTGAAAGCTCAGACTATATATGCGAAGCTGTTCATTGATCACTGAGTTTTTTAAACTAACTTACAGCTCTTACTTCACACCTAACTATCAGCAGCATTATTACACAACACGTTCAATACCTCCATCCTGATCGTTTTCCCGCCAAGAATTTGGAAAGAATGGCATCACAATAGAGTTGATGGAGTACAGTAGAAAAGCATGCACCAGAACCTTTTTTCCGTGATGGTCAGGAAAGTTCGATTCGTGCTTACTGAATACCGCGCAGAAGTGTCCGAATAAAGACAACTTTATAAACTCCCGTTTTCGAAGTCAGTTCAGTTTCAGTTTTTACAACCATTACCATAAACTTTCGTGCGCCGGTTTTGATTGCCCATTTGAATAACAGAGCAAAATGAAGATTGGAATGTCGAAGCAAATTCAAGCGGAAGATAGGGAATACATATAGAGTGGTGTTAGGAGAATAACGAGTGGATGCACGAGCGCCACTCAGCTATATCACTTAGTCTTTAGCCATCGGTTACGATCATCCCGAGGTCCACAGCCAGGGAGCCTAACGGGGCCTATGTGACCTAGTCTCCTGGTTAGGGTTTTCATACCCTCATGCCAGGTCTTAGCTTGACCACCCTTTGTTTTTTTCCAATCGCTACCAGCCTTGGCAAACATCGTTCGCCGCGGCAACCTACCTGACTTTCGAAGTCAGGAAACTGAGAGAAATTGTGTTCTGATGGCACTAACATTTTAGCCCAAATGGTAAAAAACTGAATCTATCTACCAAATTATGAATTTTGAGAATCTACAGAGTGTGGCCTTCATTATGTGGCCCGAATCAACCGTAGGAGTGTAACGTGGATACTCACCAGTGTCATCGATGAGCAGTCCCGAGTGAGATAAACCGTCACGAGAACAACAACTGGCGCTCATCATCAACCGTCGAGCTTTTGAAAGTTCGGTCACATACTAACTCTGCGAAAACCGTTGGTCAGTAGACAATGAAGATTATCTTAAACAATTGCGCCTTTGATGTGCTAAATTGCAGCGGTTGATTGCAGTCATGCCTGAGAAACAAGCGATTAACAGGGTGTGGCGCAGATTAATAATATTACCCAAAGGGGCAGTCGATCTCTATGTAAAGCGTTGACTGACAGACAGAAGGTTGGAGACAAAAAGAGATGTGTCAATTGTAGGATGAGATCTATGCAGATAACCCACGTTGTTAATCAGTTGCTGCAAAACTCAACAACCAAATCGAACTGAATGAGGGACGGGGATCAGGCTGGCAATTCTTGTACTAACCCCACCGTTAGCGTATCCCGTGTTCCTGACCAACTGAATTTGACCTTATTCCGTCACATTTCATTCATCGATAGGTCGACAATACCACCAGGGAATCGGATGGTCACGAGGTATGAGCAAACAGCACATTGTCCATAAGATAGTAACACAGAAAAGTTATCGACCGTATCGAAAAATGATGTACAAATTGGAACGGGAGAATGAATTGTGATTTGCGGAACACGAGTACCTTTGTGGCTGCTAGCTTCTTGGGTGTGGATTTACAATTTGTGAGACAAATGAGGTAAGCAAATCAATGATCGAGACTTAGGTACACAGTCAGCACACAAACCGGGAGTGACAGAAATCAAAGATAAAGGGAATCGATTGAATGCATGTTCATGACCCAGGCCACATCGAAAACGGAAGTTTCATTCCGTTTCTAAAGTGTGTGTGTGTACTTGTGCGTGTGTGTATGCATCAGGGCTTTGGTTGATTTCGCACGTGAATGGATAGACGGAAGGATTGACCGAGGTCGGGGACAGAAATCTAGATACACCATGATAGCGACATATCGATAATCAGAGGCGATCGATCGCGAAATCAATTGCAATTATTTCGGGAAGTTATATGAATTTTGAACGACAACTCCATGGTCTTTGTACCGAATAAGCGTGCGAACGGATAAATGTAGCCTACTAAATTCGATGAATATACCTTCTTGTGGATTGAATTTTCGTGCGTGTTTGTTTATTTGTGCTTGTGAGGAAACTAGAAAAGACCTGTAATAGACGTCGAAAACTACAGATGCAAGCCAAACCAAAGGAATGCACATGAAGCTCAGTTGTTAAGCCACAGAAATATTATTACAGGTGGTACACATTCCGGAATGACTCATCCCACTAATCGATGGGTATTGATCGCACAATATCCTGGTGACTGCTTTTTTTAACTAGGATTGCCAATGGAGAAAAAGCGCAAAACAGACTTCTCTGACGAAAATAAAATTTACAAAGTGAAAGGAGGCTCAATTTAGAAGGAAAACAAAACGAACAAACTTACGTCGTTTGCTGCGTTTGTGACGATCGATGTGATCCTTCAATTGGATACGGACTTGGCGTTCATTGGGTAAATTCGTGATAAACTCATGGCGCAACAGATCGGTCGTGTTTGGGCGCTTAGTAAAATCTTTTGTGAGGCATTTGTTTACAAAATCGTGGAATCGCAGGGACCAGTGACGTGAGCCGTTTGGAGCTTGTTTCAATCGTGGGGGCGGATTGCGCATGATGAGAAATAGGGCGCGCATCGGGTGCATTTCACACAGCGGAGGACGACCTTCAGCCATCTCTAAAGCTGTGATGCCTAAAGACCACAGATCCGACCTCGCATCATATGTACAACGAGAGTCCTGTTCACAGTGTATAACCTCCGGTGCCATCCTACGGTGCGGTTAGATGATGAGTAAAGACCAAGGCATAAAGAGTTACAGTTGGCATGTATTACGAGTCGGTAACATGATCCATGAAATGATTCAAGACCAAGATGAAGAGGACTAACAATGCAACGAAAGACGAAAATAGGTCTGAGGATGAAGCCAGGATTATTTGATTAAATATTGAATGCGTACCAGAAAATCAACAACATGAAGAGCGTACGAGTATACTGCATAGGAAATCATTATTTACAGAACTGGTGTAGATATAGATAACGAGAATAGCACAATTTGTACGGACATGGTTAATGTGAAGCAAAGATAGCAGTCACAGCAAGTACAGAAATACCAACGGTATTCAAACAAAAACCCCGAGTGGGGATATGAAACAGATTTCAAATTCTGCATATGACCATTTGACACTTACCAGTACGGTGTCCCGATAAACGTATTCCTCTTCCCGAAAGTTTTGTCCAGCTGGGCGCTTACGCCGAAATCAACTGATCAAAAGAAACAATGCACTATGTGAGCACATTTTCGATGCGCCTGAATCAGCTCGAATAAAACGACTTATTACCAATCAAGCTCCAAATCAACTGAGAGAGCGATGAGACATGCTGACCGAAATGCCCGAGAATGGTCCTATCGAACAAAACTATAACTGAAACCATGAAGTGATGGAAAGTCGATCAGTGAACAAACACAAAACGCGATCCCAACCGAAATTCACTGTATGATCGCGGGTGGTTGTGCCAGATTGTGACTGGTAACAAGCTGTGAATACTCCAGGCAAAATCTCATGCTTCTGTCTGGGCAATTTAGCATGAGAAAATGATGGACCGATTTCTTTGTTGCAAAGATCGCTGTACCTTGAATTGCCTAGCACAGTCACAAGTAGTGATACATATTTCGCGATGTAAAGAACTGGTGAAGAGTGAAAAGCTGAGAAACACTGGACAACTGTTTCGAACTGGTTGGGTTTGACCCGTAGTGTCAACTGAGGATCGAACCCCAGACCTCAGAGGCAGGACGCAAGCATACTACCCATTCAGCCAGCAATGCCTTTTATGCCTCGTTTGTTCTTTACACGACGTAATTTACCACACAATCGAATCAAATCCACCATAACTATTGTGTAATGAGCATGGTAATCCCATCCTTTTATCACCCTAACGATCGATTAGAAAGAATTCATTACCCGGAAGAGAACCTGCAAATCTTGACTGGCATGACAGTTACCCCGTTAACCCTACACTCTGATGATACTATCACTTGGGGGTAAATAATTTGGCAAATGACCGTAAATGTGTCACGGGCTACACTTACCGAGTTTCACCTCCGCATTATCTGTCAGTAAGACATTTTGTCCCTTGATATCACGATGAATAACACGATTGTTATGGAGGTGAACAAGTCCCTGAAACAGTGTGAAACAGTTTGCAGTGAATGAGAAGAATAGATGACGAGTGCAAATAGCGGACTCTAAAGACGACATTATTATTAACCATAAATCAGTGAATAAACAACCTCGGAGAACGAAACGAAATATTATGAACGGAGATGAACTGTCCCTTATTGAACTTTTTCACTGTTCCCTGGAACGATACCGATTATTGGATTTGGTCGGGGAAATTAGTATGGTAATTGTCTGCTGGACTATAAAAGATTGTGGCTTTCTTTGCAACACTATCACTAATCTATACTAGTGTGCTGGACAAGATGGCGATTCCTATTCTTGGAAACACTGTGTTATTTCATCCAGTGACAAGGGTGGCTGCTGAATTGATCCCGAGAACTACTGTCTAGTTACACTTTCCCCTGTTTTCTCAAAAGTAATGAAAACCATTTTTGCTGATTCTCCGTTGGAGCACTTAGCTGGCGCAACACGGGGTTCGACGAAGACGTACGTGCACCACAAATCTTGTTCGGAATGAGTGCATAAGAATGAGGGAGGCAGTAGACGTAGAAGACTTCGACTTCTGCAAAGCTTTTATTAGAGTGAGCCACTATATACCACTGAGGAATTTCCATAACTACGGTGCTCGAGAACCGCTTCTTCACTGGATTGAGGAATTTCTTCAACAACGCACCGTATCAGTTGGAGTTAATGGTTCGCAATCGGAATTATGGAACCTTTTTCTTTTTTTATAAAGATTATTGTACCATGATTTGCTTGGCGCACAGTCTGGCCTCAGACAAGTGCCAAATATAATAGTATAATAATCGGAATCAATCGATACTGTTCGAGGAGCTACACAAGGGTCTGGACTTGGTTTTCACCTCTTCTTAGATACCCTTGGAGCACGCACTATTGTTGGCGGCAGATGCCACAGGATGAACAATACGACGTCCTGAAGATGAACACTACAGAACACACTCAACACAGCATACCGACATTCTACCACTAATGCCATCGAATTCAACGTTGAGAAATATAAGGTTATACCATTGAGTCACAACGGTTTCTTTTGACAGGTACCTGGAAATTAATCATCACCACATACTCAAAACGAGAAGAATCTGAACTTCACTGTTCAAGAGGATCTAGAATGTGTTTGAATGTCATCAAATGTGTTTCTGGAACACTCGAAACAGACTTACTCCGCCGTATGCTATCAGCATACATTACACCGTAAACCAAGTGTACTATCTAAGTTGGGAATACGCGGCTAATTCGTGACAATAAAGTACTTGAACGTCCGCAGAGAATAGCAAACAAAATGGTCAAAGGGTTACAATCTAAGACCTACGTTCAGAGGTTGAAAATTCTTGGACTCTATTCACCCCATTGCCAGCAAATACGAGAATATATGCTCCTCGCATATCAAATACTTCATCAACCTAACCACCAGTTTAGTAACCTAATAACACTATCCAGACCAAGAATGGTCGCCCCAGGGGAAATCGATTGCAACCTTTGCTCCTAAAGAGTAGGATAGACTACTGGTGTCACTGTCTCAGCCCTGAAGCATGTAATAATTCGAACTGTCTTACCCCCCCCCCCACACACACACCAAGATGTCAATGCTCGATTCATTCAAGTCGCGGCTGGATGAAGCATTGTAGCTATTTAGCACTCGTGAACGAATGTGATAATTTGTCAATTCATTATACTACCATCCGAACCAAGTGTGTATACATTCTGTGGGATGCAATAAGCTTCAGCTTTGTCAATTACCCAGAAGAATGTGAATTTGATAAGGTTTATAATCGCAAAGCTAGCGATCACGTATCACACAGGTAGGTCGCATGCAAAGCAATCGGAAGAAATTTGATCACATTGATTTTCCAAAGCGAAACATTTGGTCCGATATACTTTAACACAAATCTAAGGATCAGTGCGCTTTGCTTATGCTACCAAACAGTCGTATATTGGAAACGAATAATTTGTTTCTAACTAAGTTGTTGCAAAGGTCGATATCGACATAAAAATTCGTATGTAACCAGAGTAGAACGCGGGGAGTATAGTCACTACAGGGATAGTGTGATCTAGCCGCAACAACACGTGACTCTGTCCGAGGAATATAATATTCCCAAAAGCAGTTTCCAACGAAACCCAGTTCTAGCCGGTAGAACAACATTGATCATTGTCGACTACAACATAGCGAGGCTGTCTAGCCTGCCACTTAACGCGACGGTTTCCGTCAGTGTCCAATAACTGTGACACGCGCTAACAGCGAACGATGAACGAGTGCAGCGCGGACGCAACGGAGGAGGAAGTGACACATGCCGTGAAAGGGAATCAAATAACGATGACTAAAAACAAATAGTTAAAACGAAGTCTTCAAAGTCTATCTAAGTTGAACTGACATGAAAAAGATAGAGTGAAAATGAGATAAAAACGATGATGTTGTGGTCAGCGAGCACCGTAGAAGGTAGAGTGTAAATAGAGCAAGCCGAAAACATGAAAAAGGATGGAATCATTTCGAGACTTCACTCAGGGAACTAATACTAACTTTTTTATTGCACACCTTAGTGTGATGAACAGCAGACGGCGTAAAATCCATGGACAAGGGAACCTGCTGTTCCGCCATGGAACCTGACATCCTAATCCCCAGGAATAGAAGTAGCTCCAAAGAATGTGGTATGGATCAACATAACTCACATACCACAAACATTCTCGTCTCGAACTAGGACGTTATTCATAAACACGATATTGGGTTTGGGTGTCAAGCTCTATTTGTCGAACAGAAAACTCAACTTTGCGGAGCTTCAACAAAAGGCATACATGAAAGAAACATTACTGTGTTCTGCATATAAGCAGTAAGCAGATTAATAAGATCTGTAAGGGCTCAGATGAAAAGAACTTCCATGTAGAAATGTCGTTTATTATAGTGTGCTGATATTCTCTATCGAATTTTGTTGGTTGCGCATCTGTTTATGCGTAGTTTCGATGCACAGACCATTTCATTTCAAAGTTTAAATACCTTAGACATTACTGAAACAATTATCCCCCAACATAAACTGGGAGAGTGTAACAAAGCACGATTTACGTGAAGGTAGATTTCGCTGCATCTTAACTGGTACAATATGACAGAAAACAACAATTCACATCGTTGGATAGTATACCAGTTCCACACGAATACATCACTGTCAACATTCGTAGCCAAGTAAAAGCATTGAAGTTGAACAAAGGGACGTGAATTCACCAAAATACACTCACTCTCTTCAAGTGCTCCGATCTAGATAATAATTACATATCGCCTATGAAAGTTCCATTTGGAACTTCATTCTCTATGGTGCCCCATGTCAAAATCTAAAGTGAAGGTCTTATACGTTTGTTATACTCCATGTTTTGATACCATTAAGAGTGGAGAGGACGAACCCTACAATTACAAGAACCTAATATGGTTATGGAAGCTGGCAATCCAAATCTTGGGAATCGGAGTGGAGAACAACGTAAGATCCCAAACAGGATAGGAGTGGTATTAAAACAGGCAACACCGGAGCTGCTTATCATCAAAGTCGGATGGCAGTGACAGTGTTGGAACTTTTAAGTTCAATGCCCCGAGTATGTGGGGTGACGGTTTAAAACGCTCGGCTCCCATTACCATTCTTTACCGAGGTTACTACAAACTACCGGATCCGTTAGGCCCGTTTGACAAGACTGGGGTGGGGGGATAACCGGAAAAGCAATTTTGAGGTAAGGAGAACACTATCAGGCCATCACGATCGCGTACTAATGAGAGCTGGAATGTGCTATAAAAGTTACTGGACAGGCTTCTCCGACTCGCAGGTAAGCAATTTCTGGAAGGCGTTCAGACTATGAATATGCTTGAAGGTATGCAGAGCTTAGCCTAATTAAACGCTAGAAATATAAGGTTATACGGCTATGTTGTTAACAGTGGCGCCCAGGCATCTCAAGGCTTCTACGCAGATCCAGGTAAACAATATTCCACATCCTTATCTTGGTACTGCTCTCAGTTAACGTTCAATTTCACTGATCTTTATCGTCCAACCAAAAGGGCGTCCGCAAGACAGCAACTAAAACAAGCGCACCGAAATGCAAGGTTACGGATTGCGTAAATTGAAACCGAACACCAAATGAAATGGTGAATCTCCGGGAGTGGTGCACACTCACCGCTCAATAAAGGGACCTCTGTACAAATCCTAATAGTGCATGTTGGATCACTGAGTGGTCATCAAGACCAACGACATGTATATAGTACCAGAAGCATGATCTGATTCATCAACTCAATCGCCCAGATACGGATTATCGCATTATGAGATTCCCGTAAATCCGGGTTGTTGCCACACAGAGGAATGCAATCCAACCAGTGTCTCATTCACATTGGATTTCCTCCAACTTGGACGCATCTGATCGTACAACCATAATTTCTAATCAAAAATGACCGATTGTGGAGACATTGCTTCTGTTGTATTACTCCTTTCGGCTCACCCGACCCCAGCCAATGAATTCCCATAATAAATATCTATAAAGTAATATCATTCCGTCAGTGGAATGAACAAAAGTGGGTGCTGATCAATAAGGTGGGTTGTTTTTCGCCATGTCTACTGTTTTTCTCTCGCAACCCACGCAAGCGTTTCGAACCTGAGGGTCAAACAACTATAGTATGCATACTTATTCATCCGATCACAGATTGAGCTGGGAAGGATTGAATAAAACAGGGAGACAAATGAACGGAAGAAACAGTCGGTTACCAGTGAGTGGATCCCTCGTTTGTTGTGTTATACACCTCAAAGAGACAAAAACTGAAAGGGATTAATGCCAGTTACGCACAACTATTCAATTTCACTTCACAGAACTAGTAGTCATGCAAGGTTGTGCGTGGGCTGGTAATCTTTTTGGTCACTCGATACGGCAAAAGTATTTCAAAGAGCTGAAAGGCGGAGATCACTAACAAAACAGCGGCATGAAAACAATTGAACTGGATTTGATAAGGGAGAACGAAATGCACGAGCGCCGTCATTAACAACACTCAAGCATATCACCCAGTGTTCGAAAGGTCAATCGAACCGATCATGAAATTCCCTATCAGTAAGCCTAATATGAGTCCTCTAATTAGGGATTTGTTAATCTCAGAGCAGGCCAGTTTCAACACCTATTAGTTGGTTATCGGATAACAAGATAAGGGGATTTGGAGTGGCGTTGTGCTTCAATAGGATAGGTTTAGTACTGAACTGAAAAGCTGTCTAATTCCAAAGTCAGATAGCAGCGGCCAGGTTCACATCTCGAATACTACGAATGTGAGTGTTTTTGGGAGCAAATAAAGCCATTCCAACTCACCACCTCTGGCCTAAGGTGAGTTGGTTTGATATTTTGGTTTAAGCAGGAGACATGTTAAAGTAGATCGTCCGTCTTCGAACAAGGCGCATATGGAAGACCCTTTGGGGTTAGATTCTAGTCGTTCGGACGTCGCCTGCTGGCTTTATGCTCTATTACCTCAAACGCTTCCGTTGCCAGTACTTCACTTAGCGCCCGATCTGCGCTAGTTGCCGACGGACCCAGGCCGATTACATCACTATAAGCCACAGTTGATGTGGTTGGATGCAATATTGCCGTATTGAAGCAAACAACTCGAATATGACCACGAATAAGTTTGCATTAAACTGTCCGCGTAACTCGATAGGATCGCGAATAAGCTGTCTTAACCAGTATGTCTAATTGTTTATCGAAACGTGTTAGAACAAAAGCTAGAACCAACCTCACTTGATAATATCAATTAGCACTGGTTCCTCATCAAAATACCGGGCTGGTGGCTGGCTTAGTGAGTTATGGTCTGACACGCCGGTTCATGACACCCCGGATTTTCCCTGAGATTTTGTGCTTTCTTAACGCATGTCAGTAAGACCCGGTCGGGATCGAGCATAACGAAACACAACTAACAAGATGTGAACTCAAAACAGATCAACGTGGGGTCCATGAAATCTGGTCTTTTCAAAATTCATCAGAGACGGAACGCTTTTCAGCTATGGGTAACTTTCACAGGCTGTTATATTTATCTTAGCCAGGTAATCAACAGGAAGACACCAAACACTACGCGGAACGATCTCAACTGATGGCTCTCCTACTCAATCAAAAACGGCACGTTACACGCTGGGTGGAACACTTCAAGCCACGCTTAAGCTGGTCCTCGGTGTAAGTTCTCAAGCGCAACTATTCTGGAACATGCCCCTTGATCATTCCCGACAGACTCTCGCTCTTATGCGTAGTTCCGCAAAAGAAAATTCAAGCCCTAGGCTGTCTCAAAGCCTAGGGTCCATTGTTCCCCCTCCCAAACCAGATGGTGGAACAAAGCTTGTCAGAAAATGTTATTCTACGTTTGGAACACTCATTAGCTCCCCTTTTTGTGGAAGAAATAGACCATTGTCCCCATATTTGAGAAGGATTCGAGCAATGACTGCGCCAACCATAAGAGTGTAAACCTAATCCCCATTAAAACCATTATAGCCTTCGAAGCATTGCCCATGTTTGATGGGAATGGCGGCTTAGCACTGACGAGGTACGTCGTTGTGTTGCATACTGATACTCGTTTCCTGAAAGAGGGAGTCACTCAACGACAACTGCGATGCTTGGGTTGTGTTTCGCCTGCTTATTATCTACCTCCTTTTGAGCCCCTTGTATATGATACATATAGTTCACATCGGCTTGAGAACAAGCATGGTGCCAAAGCAAAAACAATGATAACAATGGTAAGAAGGAGTATATAAAGATTATATATAACATTTTAATGAATCCGTCGGATTCAATTTATACTACCACTAAACTTACATGACAGTGTTCTCGCTTTTTTCATTTTTCGCAGCCCATTGAGAAACCCTTCACATGAATAACAAGAGTAAGTTCCGACTTCAGTTAATCGGATCAATCGCCGTGATGTGTTACTTGATCGTATTTCACTGAACATAAAGACTAAAGATTAACTACAACTCGGCAGCTGAAGCATATGCGGCGTTCCTTTTGGAGCAACACAAATATGAGCCACCCAAGAAACAGATGTTTTAACAAAAATCACAGGTTGTGGATGTGACTGCGGCTGCACACGAACTTCGAAGCTGCAAAAACCGGCTCGTTCAGGACAGGAAACCGATAAGTGGCGAACTCACCCGCAGTATCTCACGACAGATATATGCGATCCAATCTTCTTTCAGTGACTGGCCCCGAGTACCTGCCAAGCGTGAAAAAGGAGTGCAAATGAGTACAAACACAAGGATGGAACCGATTGTTTTGTGTGGCAAGTGATTAGTTAGGTGTATATTTCTTTCGGAAAAAAGAATGGCATGAATCTTTCAGATAGTAGGCATTTTATAGAATTAAATGTCGTGAACTGGAAAGAATTGTACAGCCCCCTCAACCTTATTCTTTGAATCTAATTCTAGATTTTGTCAATTCTTGGTAGTACTATCTATAGCCCACTAGATGATCCTCGTGATTGCTATCCATTTCTTTGCATCTAACCGAACCAAACAATTTTCTCACCGTTCCGCACATACACACACCACTGTCTAATCCAAAAATCAAACATCAAACAATCCGATGCGCACGTCAGTTTGACCGTGAACCTCCCCACAGTGGTCTCGTATCTATTGTCCACGGAATCCAGTGACCATTTTCCCGATTCACTGACCGTGCCTATCAGACACCCGTTTGCCAGTGCATGTGAAACATACGCCACACATACTTTAGCATTCGGCACCTCCATATAAATTAGAGACGCATGAATTAGATCAAAAACGCTTTTTAGTTGAATACGCCGGTAACGATCATCCGAAAACCGTGAGGTTTGTTCTTTGTAGTGATTTGCTAACTGTTTACCTTGGAGGTGTTGTACTCACCGAAAATTCAGGCTAAGATCGGTTTAAACTCTCAAGCGTCAAATGGGGAATTCAATTGTTCTCTATTGTGTGCAAGTGTTAAGTGAAACTGCCATTTTAGCTAAAACTGTCCATTTTTTAGCATTCTTATTCTCAAAGTTTTTCACTTCCGTTTGTCCACATCATTCTGGCCCATGGTTGATAAACTCTATAAATTTCCTGAGTTACTGTACCACTTTTCAAGGTCGCCATACCCAGGGCAGAAACAGTTCACAAACAGTAAAGTACATAACCGCCCACATTTAAAGGTTCCAGCAGGAACATAGAACTGAAACACCTTTGACATCGACGAGATACTTCTTTGAAACTGAAAATTCCCTTGTACTGCACCACTGTGCGGTTAGATCTGTTTTACGGTGTTATCTGTGATAAAACCCTGCTCAAATCCTTTGTGAACAAGGTCATCTGACTCCGCGTTGAACGAAAATATCATGCAAATCAAGCTCGTATGTACAGTTCAGCAACTGACTTGGGGACAGAACTGGTCATATTCTGAGAAGATAAATGTATTAGACTCTCTATATTGTATACCGATTCAAATCATATCGTTTAACGCTCGATCCTCTGATCCCGACCTATCTTGCTCTGCCTTAAGAAATGACCATCAACGTCGCAGAATGCAACCGTTGGAATGCGAACAAAACGTATGTACAAGGGAGTTTACTTGCTATTTTTCAAAGTGAATACAATGAAAACATTGCCCGGATGAGTAGACACCTCAAACCGGGAGACTTACAACTCATATATTTGAATCAACAGGCGTGTCACGTGCCGTTCATTGATGCTGCACCAGAGTGTATAAAGCCGTATGCAAATCAGTAAATGACGCTTAATAGCAAAGTGAAAAACTGGATAAAGAGATGGGAGCNGATTTTAAAAAATACAGCTGGTTTTCTGAAGTTGTTGTGGCGAGAATGTGCAGACCGTCGTGCCCTCGTCAATGAGACCGTTTAAAATGGTGTGTATGCATTCATACTTGAATAAGAAGATTCCGTTTTGCATAGCTATATCGTCAACCAAATCGCCTCTGTCCTCCAGTTGGCGTACATAGTTACTTACTGTTCATCTTTTACACGCACTAAAAACGCTTTGCATAAAGCTCCTATGCTCCTCCGTTCTACACAGGAAAGACATTATCGCGATTGTTTGATGCTGGGAGTCTACGGACTAATGACGCCTCCCAAGGCCTCAGTATGGTTGGGGGTGGGTGTCTAGGGTTGCG